>JANCMC010043903.1:2079158-2367465 GCA_024363005.1 Charaxes varanes | reverse complement strand
ACAATAAGGGTTAATATTTTATACTAGGGGTTTCCCGCAACTTCGTTCGCGTAAAATTAAACTTGCAAGAGTCCTTACAACTCCTTAATCTGGCCCTGTCGAAAAATCAATCGCGGTTATCCGGTTATCCACTATTTAAAAAAAAAAAAAAAAAAAAAAAAGATGAAACTATGAAACACCTTTAAGCTCAATTTCCCTGTGGAATCAGTTTGCCAGCTTACGGATACGACTTAGGGACCTTCAAGAAAAGAGCATACTCATTTCTCAAAGGCCGTTTACGCGTCTGCGAGCCCTCTGGTGTTGCTGTGTCCGGGTGAACCGCCAGCTCGTTTGCCCCTTGTTTTATAAAAAATAAAATAATAATAAACTTTGTCAAATTTAATCTTTGTAAGTCCTGCGGTTATCGAGATTTCGTGTTAGGTCATTTTGACTTTAAGATTTATGACTGAGGCATTTAATTGATTTTTTTTTTTAATTGATATTTAATTTAACTGAGAGGCATTTAATTTCTTCTTCAAAAACCTTATTTCGCGTTTACAAACAAACACTTCAATTTGCTTTAAGCACACACAAAATTTAACAGCCGAATTGAGAAGCTCGTCCCCTAAAAAAGGGTATTCAATAGAACGCACAAATCGAATTTCAAGGTGGTACGAATAAAATCAGATTATTTTATTAATATCAGAAGTTACGACGCAAAAAAATAAATCTAGCGAAGTGAGAAGTTGGTGCGCGCTGAAAAATTTATTAGGTCAAATCGCCTGGAATTTTTTCGGTATATAAACTCGAATTTTATTCCCCATTGCCGTTGAATATTTTAAGAAGTCATTGAAGACTTGCTTGTTATGTGCAGCTTCGTCTGTATTTAACTCAATCTTCTTCTTCAACTTCTGATTCTTCCTAGCGTTATCCCGGTCTCTTACCAAGCTTAGATTGCAGAGGATGTGGTGGATTTTCGTAGAATGGCAACTATAGTTTTCGCTTCACGTATTGATATATAAATGAATGAGTGAACGAATGAATGATTTCAGAAGTTTCAGTCTAAAATACAAAATCGCCTATATGTCCAAAACCAAAGCTGATCAATACAATATTAAAACAGAATCACCATTACCCAAATAAAACTTAATTGAAAACATATCCCCGGAAGTGAGAGACCGAAATCGCCATAGCTGAATTTATTCACGTGTATCCGTTTCGGAGTTTTAATTAAGCAGTCTTGTTGTTCTGATTAAGTGTTTGTTTGTTTTGTCACAAAGTGGAGGTTTATCGCCATCTTTAGATGCAAACAAAATTAAACCCTACTCCCTTAGAAATATATCAGTAAATGCTTCAGTATACGGATGAGTGATATTATAATTAAGTAAATGGAAGTGAACAAATAAGATGGATTTTTAAAATGTTTGTGTTAAAATGCGATCCGAATTAAAGGTACTATTGCATACACATGTTGTTAAGAGTCATAGGGGACATATATACGATAAGCTAAGTGAATCTGTTCCAGAAGGATATTTAGTTTATCTTTTTAGAGTTGGTTAGTACTAGTCAGATACTTTGATTTTGTTAATTTCCGAAAACCGTTTTTGAATAGATCGAATCAAAAAAAAAACTGAAAAACAGGAAAAAATATCTCCTAAAAACTTGTGACTCGATTGTTTTGAATTTTAGATATGTTTTAGGAAGTGATAGTAGCTTTCTGGAATAAAATTAAGAGGTATGTGGGTTAATAAGATACTTAAAAAAAGAAATTTTTTATTTTAATTTTTAAACGTGAAACAGTTGTAGCTAAAATTATTAAAATACTTGTTTTTGTATTCTTCATTCTATTGTTTTCTGCTCTATCTGTATATTATCTTCATAAATTTAATGAATAATAAAAAAATATTTATATAAAGTTCCATATTTCGGAAGACACGTAAAACAGTGGGACCCGATTAATATCACTTTGCGATATAAGTCGTGAGGACAACCTTATATCACAAAGTCGTACCGTACGGGGTTTGTGAGACTTCCCGGTGGCCTAAACTCGTCATTAAGGGCCGGCAGCGCATCTGCTGACCTTCTGGTCGTGCAGAAGTCCATGGGCGCCGGTAGGCACTTCGGTGCCTGCTACCTGCTCGTCTGCCTCCTTGTAACGTAAAAAAAAAATCATTGATTTGTGAATTCATTTCATTCATTCAATGTTTTTTCTTTTCAGTTTTCAACACGTTCCCTCGAGCCGTCTTTCGGTCTTCTCTTCAAAGATCTACTAGACGATTTGGGCGTTCACACAACAGGCGCCTCGGTGATAGCCAGTACCCTTGACAGCGTGGTCAATTTCTCCGGCTTCTTCGTGGGGCCCGTCATTAAGACTTTTTCATACCGGAAGGTCTGCTTTGTCGGCTCGTTGATATGTGCCCTCGGCCTTCTTTTCACTGCACCTGCAAACAGCATGGCTCACATATTAGCCACATACAGTATATTAGGAGGTAAGCTTATATATCACAGCCTTTACACTAAATTCTTTTGCATATACGCAGCGATTACACCAGTCAAAAAAGACAGTAATTTGTTACGCATAAAGGTCTAAAAAAATAGGAAATCAAACCAATTTCAATGTAATAATTCGTTTTGAACATATCGCACGCTTATTCAAAAACTGACCGATAAAGTTTTAGGTCTAAAGTGAGTTAGTGATAGAGGCAGCTAGCTTTGTTTCAACGTTCTCTATCTGCCAATCTAAGAATTATTTCGATATCTGTACCTACCACCGAGATACAGCTATTTTTGTCTTTTTACTAAACTAAGTTTTGTGTTAAAATACAAACAAATAATTAAATAACATTTTAATGTGATTAACCACTTCATTAACTTTTATTAAAAAACATAATTTGTTACTATAACGCCGTTTTTGTCGAATTATAAACGGTAACGAATAAGTCGTAAATAACAAAAGTTTTCTTGCTATTTTCGAAAAATCAGCTTTTTTGAGTTAGGTCAGTTTATAACTAAGTGTGCGATATCGTTACGTTTTTGGGATATTTTTTATTACGGTTACCTGAATACTTTCAATGAAATGTTTACAGTCTGGTCTCCAAGTTATATTAGACCTTCATGAAGACGCATTATTTTTGATGATTTTATTTGAATTATTTTGTTTGCGAAATGACCAAAAATTTCATTGCTGACTTTTGCTTTTCGCTGAGTAACACCTAATTTTATTAACTCTTAAGTTTAGGTTTTAAAGAGATTATTGCTTAAAATGATTTGAAAATTAAATATATATTATATACACGTTTAAATGTTATTTAAAAATATTTATTGAAGTCCGAGGGATGTTTTTATGGAGAGGAAAACAGAATTAAGGTTCTTCACACACACAAAATCATTGAATTTCACGCGTATGAAATCGCGGGATTAACCTCGTATGTACCTACGCGTATAATTTAGTAATAAGTTTATACGTATGGGCACCGTATGTACGTACAGTGCCCATTAATCATGCATATTCAAAGAACTCATATAACTCAGCTGGCGATATATTGAAGGCCCGGAGACGCGTTGTCTGGTTATCTTGTTTCTTCTTATTAACAACATGTAGTCATAATATATAAACAAAGTTTATGGTATTATTGTGAATTATGACTTAATGGTTGTTCTTGTAAACATGACCAGATAATATATGTCTTCCCCAACATATAAAATATACAGTAAGTGTGGACTTTGAATACGTTAAGACTAAAATCTATGCCATTCGTTTTGTTTCGAAATATTTTACTGCTATACAATTCTATACCTCCCACGTAAGTTGCTGTATCCCCAAATCCGCATATTTATTGTAGAACGTTCTAAAGAGATGAATTGTTGTACTGTAATCCCTCCTATTACACGGTGCTCTTATAACGTATTAATTATTATTATTATTATTTTTTTTTTAAAGAATATTAGGAATACTTTTTAGCTATGTCTAATATTCCCTTTTCCCCTCCTACTAAGCTTAAATTAAAAGCTTGTATTAGGAGTGGGTGCGACAATAATATAAATACATACATATGGATAATACACCCAGACTCGAGGTGGGAATCGAACCCACGACCCCGGAGCAGAAGGCAGTGTTACTGCCCACTGCGCCAACGGGCAAGTCAAAATGCTGAATGCTGCATACAAGCTGAGGCGTAGTCCTTTTTGGCCGAAGGACCCTTTTTCATTACTTTTTTTAAAAAGTAGTTTTAGAATTAAGGTCTATTTCTTGCTCTGTCTATCTTTAGTTTTTTCGATTGCCAAATAAATTCTTTTTGATTTGGTTTGATACAAAATATGGCGATCAATCTTACACAAGTCGCAGAGCATGATGTGTGTTAACAGCAACCTATTAATTCTACGGGTCGTCTGAGATGCCGAGACGCGCTATTTCGGACAGACAGACAGATGTTTGATGTACGGAAATAGACCACCGACGCTGAATGAAAGCCGAAAGAATAAACAAATAACTGCGATTATTGAAGGTGCGTGTACGGTGAGAATTGAGGAAAGTCTATTCTGAGTGACATCTATTTATATTATAAATTACTAAGCTGTATCCCGCAACTTTGTCCGTGTAAAATTAAAGTTGCGAGTGTCATTAGATCTCTCTAATATGGCCGTATCGAAAAGTCTGTTCTTAGCGGATGTTTACTAACTACAAACTACCTCCATGACAAATGTCATCTTTGTACGTCCCGTGGTTTACGAGATTTCGTGACAAGATGACTCTTCTTTGCCTTATATATATAGATGGATAACCGCAATAGTTATTCAAGTCCGGATGTATATTAAAGCGTGGTTACTTTTAGTTGTATAAAGTATTTTCAGTGACGGTTAAGGCGTGTTTGTTTAAAGCTTTCTTTATTTTCTTATTCACCGAAACACCGTAACAAAATGTACACTGAAAGTTCATTGAATCGCACAGACGTCAACTAGTAATTGTTGTGACTAGTAGTGTATATACACTACTAGTCACTTTATATATATAAAGGAAGGTAGTTGATCATAAGGCTATAAATTAGTGACACGCAGGAAGACACGGGCATAGGGACAATTACACAGAACACAAGCTAAACAACGTCCCCGACGACGGGGACGTGGTCCCCGATTCGCGACGGCTTCCGCCTACCGTCAACCTAGTTACGTCCCATAATTCCTCCACACACGGTATCCGCGGACTCGGCCTCACAGGAAACACCCGCGGCGTACCGACTCTCGATCGGGAGATTCCCACCCGAGGCTTCGCGAACGGCTGAGCTTCGGCTCGCCCCAAACACCCCTCCCGTTGACGCTGTGAAGGTCGCTCTGATCAACAGCATTACATGATCAGAAGAAAAAATAGACACTTGCAATCGTGGACTGGTCGACAACTATCTAAGCACTTTGTGCTGTGTCAATATCACACGTGCGTGCATAGCGGTGGCTTATAATTAAAGTCAATATTATTACAATGTGTTTGCGATTCTCACAGTAGTGAACGAGCTGGATGCAAATATCCATGGGATATTATGGGATATCGACAGACGGCAGAGGAAATAGACTGGCGCGAAATAATCCCGCACATTTTTCTCGCGCCGACCCGATCTGCCGCAAATACGAATCCAACTTTATGGAAACAGATATTTCACTACGATCCCGGAAAATTGAGTTTTCGTTTAGAAAATGCGAATTTTAAACCTTATTATTAATTTAAAAAAAGATGGGCCAACATTCTTCATTCAATACCTTCTTGATACCTACCAAGGAGTCACCCATGAATGACGTCACTCAAATATTGCAATTTTATAACTCTCACCCCGTCCTTGTCACCATTAACTAAATTGCCTCCTCGATGTGACCTCACGTATTATTCAATTTTATGCATGTATTATAAAGAACTAAAAACAGCAGTTTTCATTTCATTTTAGCATTCAGCAAATTGAATTTAATTTTTTTAATATTTAATTTTGACATCCATACACGTCGTGAGGAATAGACAAAAAAGACAAGTGCCTGGGAAAGTGTTTTCTTTTTATTAGAATAAATAACGTAGACAATTTAGTAGATGCTGTAAAAGATTTGGTCTATCAATTGGTATTTTTAAATTTGCTGCACTAAAACGATTAGGGCGACGTCATAGATTAAGTTTATCTATGATCCAGACGTGATACTTATTTATAAGCGTGACATTTAGTTGTGTATATCTAATATGCGAAGGAACTCGGCTGATTGAATGAATTTAATAGGCAAAATTGTGCTGTCTATTATGAATGCACGTAATTTTCTTTTTCGCGTTCAATGATGTTATTTTATCTTTAAAATTATAGGGTCATCCCATTATTGAATAACAAGGAACCGTAAACGAGAGAGAAAACACGCAAAAGTGCACTAAAATTTTTAGAGCACTGTCAAATATAAAATGCCAATGCCAAATAATTCATATATATTTCCATTATGTATCTTTATTTTTCAGAAAGCTAGTTAGTGAATTTATGAAGTATACAATTGTATTTAGCGGGTGAATAAAGAATAATGCACCTAGTACGAATTACAGGCTTAGTTTTTAAACGATCATCCGACCTCATCTATCATACGTCGTATTTGTTCAGGAGTTAGGGGAGCTGTTAACTCGTTTTTAACAGCTACAGATGTTTATGTTCTATGGAGTGGAGGATCTGCACGTTTTAAGCTATGACTTCCGCGGAGCCAAGAAAGGGTTGCACTAAAATTCGGCGCACACCTGCGTCCGATTGTTATCCGAACGATTGAGCGCGGTAAAACGCTCGCTCTGATCGATGGGGCGCGGTTAGCAGTGCATAAATTAACCAAGGGTCAAATATTTCAATTTTTGTTTGAATACCATTTAAACTATTCATTTTTTTAGATAAATAACTAGCGGACCCGGCAGACGTTTCCTTGCATGTATTTTGGCTCGTCTACTATTAGGCAATTAGGCAACCTTCAATGTTTCTTTTACACGAAACGTGATACTGGCTGTATGGTTTATAAGAAATAATAATTTAAATTAGACTGTTTGTCAAAAGGTACCCCTTGCCTCTTCAGTGTATATGCTGGTTTTGTAACTATTTTTGGCGAGCTCATTTCTTTAGTCAAAGTACTTGTTTGTTTTTATCAGATGGTCTTTAGGGATGTTGGTCTCCCATGGAACTGTTTTCCCTCTATATTTTGGGCTATTACCATGCAATCTTTGTTAAACTGTCCGAGTGAGAGAATTCATTTGCTGTTATATGATCAAAATCAATTTTTTATTTATTTATTTATTTAATTTTTTTATTTAGAGACAATTTTACTTATAAAATATAGTCAGTGCATCGTAAACCACAGTCGGTTTTTCGGTGCACTGTTGATTCTTAAACGGTAACTTTATACAAAACAATAATTTAGACAAAACTATTTTGTAGATAGTACAATGCATTGTTAATTTGTTATATAATTAAAGTAAATGTAATACAATTTAGTCGGAGGGCACCAGTGCGGACGACGTGCGACTGTCTTGTCGCAATACGCCGCGCACCGTCACCCCCACCACGCCCAAACCGAGCGAAAAGCCAGACAGGAAACGAATCAACATCGGGAAGATACCGGAGATACCGCCGTTCAGGTAACCAACAAACAATAAGAGCCTACAATTTACTTCGATTGGATTCTACCCACGATTGACTTGCCTTGACTCCATATGAGCAGTGGCGGTATCGTATTAAATACCGGCAACGCATCTGCGAGCTAAGTGAACTACCCGTCTTTTTGCCCCTTCTTATATATATATTTTTTTAAATGTCCTTGTAATCCAATATAATAATATTCCATTATTGGATATTAATTGTAAGTTTTGACATTTTAATTGCTGATCTATTTGGATGGGTACCAATTATTTTATGGCCGAATCGAAAAAGATAGATAGCCATGCCGATTCCGAATTTTCGAAAATATCCGCTTCGGCGGTAGATTTTATGATAATTAACTGTTAAGTTCAATATAAAATCGTAGATATTAATTGTCACATTCGGTATTAAACGCTAGTGTGGCCGAGGTTTTACCTTACATGTATAGTTTTCCCGTACCTATTAATTTTGTAATTGAATGAAGTCTATGAAAAAAGTACTTACGATTTTTAAAAAAAAAAAACCTCCCTGTATTTATCAGAGGTTGTCACATTTTCTAAACCCCCCAATGCCTTGGTGTGACATCACTATTTTTAAAATATTATGCATTTTTTTGGAAATAATACTCATTTAAAAGAAAAAAGAACAGCAGTTTCAATATTAATGCCTTTAATTTTGACATAGGTCGTCACAAAACTTTTGACCCCTTGCCCGTTGTCACATCATTAATATTTTACTTTACCCCCTTTAACGTGTAACGTAAAGTATGGATGATGAAAAACTGCTTTTGTAAAGTTGCGTCTCGTCTCTGGCTTGTATAAAAACTGTCCAGAAAAAATAGGATCACACTTTAAACGGACGAGGGTTTCACCAGGATGTGATGTTGTGTGACAACAGACAGGGGGGAGGTCCATAGCTGTGTGACGTCACATGTCAACATTTATTTACTTTCTTCTTGATTAAAATACTACATAACATAATCCAAAAAAGACGGCTGTTTTCTTGATTATGTCACGTCACATCAAGTAGGAGCGGGTGTTAGAAATGTGACATGTTACCAAGGGGAGGGGGGGGGGGTTGGCTCATGGCTAGTCTGTGGCTGGCGAGGCTCTTGATGTAACAGGCATACCTAAGCAATGCACACTCGACATCATATTGTGCGGCCAGACACTTTTCTCTGATGGCGTAACTTAGTGAGGAAATTGTAGGAGAAATATACCTGCAAATCCAATTCAAACTAATTGGCGTTTAAATTAATCATTAAAACACAGAAAGAAAGGTTCCCAGAAACACATTTGGTAATCCAATTGGGCCATAAACCGCTTATCATGATGCCATTAACCGACAAGGAACACATAGGGGGGTTTATGAGTTTTACTACACAAAATCGTAGCGGGTCACTACAAACAACCTCTGTCCGATTTACAACCAATTATCTCGATAAATACCTATGCAAAGAGATGTGGCCACTAAACTGCTGGATGTAGTTTAGTGACCTTCCAAAAGTTGAGATAGATTTTGACAGACACAAGGTTTTTTATTTTTACATTTAAATATACTTTAAGGGTCTGTTTGTAACGTCGAAATTATTTTTTTACCAATTGCATATACGATACCTATAGCAAAAACTTAAGTTAAAAAAAATTGTCTGCCTGTTTGTTCCGGGTAATCTCCAAAATGGCTGGGTCGATTTATATGGGACTTTCATCGGTAGATAACTGACGAACCTACGCTACTTTACTTTTAGCTACATAATTAGGACTCCGCATAAATAAAGCCGTAAATTGAACAAAATCACTGAAATCACGCAGGCCAAGTCGCAGGTTAAAGCTAGTGTAATATAAGTAAGACCGTCATTCTGGTATATGCAGTTTCTAATTAAAAATGATAAAATGAAATTTGTCTCTCCGTGAGTTGCTTTAAGAAAGGATTTTTTTTTAATTTATTATATCAGACAGTCATATTTTTTATACAAACTTATTATGTTGTAAGGTGCAGAGTTTAGTTCGTTTGTTACGGCCGATAGCCACGGTGCCCGTAGGAAATTTTAATATCGTGAGTTAGAACTTTAAGAGTGCATTCAGTCTTAAAACGCACGCCCCTCAAAATCGCTAAACCGTTGTAGCTCCGCTAAACCAATAGATGGGGAGGAGAAAAGGATGCGGATAGTACTGTCACGGACGGTATAGGGGATGTGACAATAGCATTTCGGGCACCCCGGGGTCGCGTACCCTTAGGATCGGATCAATTATCGGACAGATAAAGGAAGATCCATCCCCTGGGAGTAACAGTTAGTAACGTTAGTAACAGTTAGTAACGCACTATATATGAAATAAAATCTCAAGAGCCTTAATAACTCAACGGTATAAGGTATGGACTGAAATCCGCCATTTTTTTTTAAATGGTACCGAAACTTTTATCTCGCGGTTTAATATATAAAGCTGAAGAGTTTCTTTGTTTCTTTGCACTTAGGAGCCCTTCTAAGTGGTTTGTTGGACTGCAAAGTTTTATATATAGCAGGTTGAATTACGAAGAATCTCTTGTCAAGTCATATTACTTAATGTGCGAGGATAAACAGCAGTATATTCCAAGTCACTGCTAACTCAAGTGACCTAAGCTGCGCAAGAATGAAAAATGAGACTTAGGTATATATCCAAACAGTAAATAAAACAGAGGTCATTTAACAGGTTACATTACAGATTTTATTCATCTTTTTCTGATCAGTTGGTTCTAAATAAGTTTTTGATAGATTTACCAATAGTGTAACTAGGCAGCGATAAAAGCTACAGCTGTAACTAGAGTTATTCTGGACTGTAAAAGGTGATTGGGTAATAAGTGTAGAATGGCGCTCTCCATTAGAGTACCTAACACAGGGCTCTGAATAGTACCGCAACAGATTCTTTATTAGTGTAACGCAGGTGTAATGAAAGATGCACTTTGGTACCGACCCAGTACCTCATATACTACCCCGGTGGGCAGTCTAAGAGGTATTAAGCGTAGAATTGTCGTCTCAGTAGGAACACTAAGCTCTGAATAGCTTCGTGATAGATTCTTTACTAGTGTAACACAGCTGTAGTGAAAGTTGCAATTTTGTTGGTGGATAGTATTAAAGGTGCTAAGTGCAGAATTGTCCTCTCCATAGCTTCACATAGCTGAATAGTTCCGTGATGGATTCTTTACTACACACACAGCTGTAGTGAAAGTTGCAGTTCGGTAGGTAGTACAAGAGGTGCTAATTTCCCTCTCCATAGGTACACGAGGCTAAATAGTTTCGGTGATAGTTTCTTTACTAGTGTAACACAGGTGTAGTGAAAGATGGAGTCTGGTCGATGAGTAGCATTAAGATGTACTTAGTGTAAATTTGTCCTCTACGTAGGTACACTAAATGGCAGCACGAGCGAGCTTCGTTACACGCCCGCGAGCGAGAGGGACTACGGAGCGCTGACGTGTCGGGGAACAAACACGGTCGGTCAACAAGCGCAGCCGTGTATCTTCCAAATAGTGCCGGCAGGTAATGAGAGTTCTGCACGTGTCTACAAGCGCAGTCGTGTATCACCTAAGCCGTTATAAGAGGTACTGGAACAACCCAATATTCCTCTCTCGGAAAATTACTGGATTTTGAGACTTAGTACCCATGTTGGCCGAAGTAATCATAGATTGTTCAGGTGGGCGATTCCCAGATGGCTCGAACTTATAGTGTTTATGTGCTACGGTTTCACAGTTAATAAATAAAAATACTTTTTAATTGTATAAAAACACGGCTTCAATGGTATAATGTTGAACTACTATAGTATTAAGAAATCTTGATACTTTATTAGTTCAACGCAGTTAACCACATATAATTTCAAATTAAATAACTTGGATGTAGCTGTGGGCTGAGATATGATGTCAAACGGGGATCTGTTGTCATTCCCGGAACCCCCACAATTTTTACAATCTCACAACTAATATCACTCAGTGACATTAATCGGGATCCACTGTTTTACGGGCTTTCCGAAGGAGTAAGGAGGTGGGATATTTAAAAACCAGTGTAAGAATGGATCACCCATCTATCAACCGGCCGCCGCAGTAATAACTGATTAACCTAGCGATCAACTCAAATGCTGACGTCTGATTAAGTTCCGACTTTTTGCTATTTTGTACCAGCACGGCCTTCTCCACCAAGAAACTGTTCAGTCTCAACCGGCAATGATTCATCATGGATCGACGACTCGGTGAAGGAAGAGCTCAGCGACTACCTGGTGGTTCGATGCGTAGCTGGCTACGACGGGGGTCTACCGCAACTGGTCGTATTGGAAGCCTTGGATTCTGTCACGGGAATCGTTAAGTTTAACGTGACGACCAACGAAACGAGTGAGTACAAATATATATGTATTTTTTTTTTGTTTCAAGGGGCAACGAGCAGGCCTACCGACGCCCATGGACATCTGCACGACCAGAAGGCTAGCACATGCGTTGCCGGCCTTTAATGACGAATTTAGACTATATTGTCACAAAACTTTAAACTCTAAAGTTGTTATAAAAAACAACATAGTAAACTTTTAATTAGTGTGTGCGAGGGCGCGAGCGAGATAGCACTATCGCCGTCTCTTTCTAACAAGACGTGCCTATGTCGTTCGCTATATTACGTACTAGTGCCAGCCAGGATTAGTTCGTTCGACGGCGTCCACAATAGAAGACGTCACCATAACGTTCCTGTATCATCTGTCCGTAACAAGAAGTAACGCGACAACTCGGTCGCCTTTGCGGGAAAAGAGTGGTTTAGTTTAGTTCTGGACAGAGGAAAGTGGCCTAAGAGAGGGGAGGCCTTTGCCCAGCTGTGAGACACTATAGGTTCATAAAAAAAAAATGAAAACAAACTTGCCTAATACTGCTATTACCAAAACGCGTGTGTGTAAATTGTAGGTAATTGTCTCTTATCGTTATTACATTATCTAATGCCGGAGCCAGACACATGTAGCTTCATTTGAATGATCATGTAGTGTGGCCGGGGACTTTGTCTAGCTGCGCAAAGTTTTGTAGAATGTTCTAGTCTTCCTTAAACACCTTGATAGCCAGACATAGCTGTCTGACTCCGGCACAAAAATATTCTTCGAAAAAAATCCCACGAGTGAGACATTTTTTGTGCTTCATCCTGACTCACCAAAACTAACACCAGTTAACCTCAAAAACGGGCGTAAAAAATGTCCAGTAATTGCAACGGTGCAATTATTAACGTAAGATATATTAGTATGACACTTGACGAGCCGTTAGCGCTTTAACGGTTCCAGTAACGGCCAGTAATACACACGACTCAATTCATATTCATCTTTTTAGTTTAGTGGGTCTATTGGCGAACTTCTGCAGCAGCAAACTGATGGTTAATTGAAAGAGCTCAACGGTAGAAGAATGACGAATCTCTGCATCAGTGCAGCAAACTGACAGCCAATAGAAATAAGACGACATTAAAAGAACAGTTTAAAATCTTGAGGTACTCGGTTCTCTACCTCTTCTCTGCTCATGAAAATCTCTCTCAATTAAATATCAATTAATATTATAATAATAAAAAAATCTCTCTTAATCTCAATTGTGCAGTTTTGTTACGTTTCCCAAAAACGCATATTTCTTTTTGTCTATATGTTGGTGTTTGCACTCTACTGAGCGATATTTGACATTTTGATTTATTGTAATTTATATAATTTATTAATATTATCGACCTAACTAAAGTATAACACTGTAACTGACATTAGCGCCTTATATGTAATAGTGATTAAAATAAATTTAAGTTATATTTCCTGCAATGTATTTGCATGTTAAACTGACGAAACTTGTATAAACGTTAAGATTTCAAGCAAATAAATAAATATTCCATCGGGGGGAGGCTAGTATTTTTTTTTTATCTAAGATTTTCGAGTTATGAATGCTACAATAGGGCATTTTGCAGTATTTGGACGTTAATGATAACATTATACTCACATATACATGGATTTCTGTGTTGAAATATAAAAAATAGTCGCGAAGTGGCCAAGGCGATCGCTGTGCGATCGTACGGCCGCTTCTCATCTAACCGTAACAGAGTTACGTTGCACGCGAATACCTATCACTCATTAAAGTGCAAATAACAACTTCGAGAAGAAGAATAATACATACATTTATTTTTGGGAAAAGTAATGAAACTGCATAATTACCTGACTAAGCAATGCTTGACTGATGTGTTGACGACAATATTAGGATAATATTACGATACCTCCAACGTAAATTGTTGTAACACCAAATTCCCAACTTTACAGTAGAGCGTTACAAAATACTAAATTATAATATACCAATCACTTTTTCGTATAATATTGTATACAATAATGTAACTGTCATTATTGAATATATAATTGTATACACAAATGTGTTATATAATGACGATTTTATTACAATTTACTTGTTTGTAAAACTCTACTGTGAAGTTGGGAATTTAGGGTTACAACAATTTACGTGGGAGGTATCGCATTTATGTGGTAGTAGTAGGTAGGTGATCGGTTTTTGGGACAGATGTGTATCATTATATTATCCTAGCTTAGTTTGGAAGTTATTAACATAATCGTTTATATCAACACAGAGTAACTACATAGTAGAGGTTGCGTTATTTTGAGAAAAAAGTTTTTTTGGTAACATATAGGGTAAATTATCTTAATTAATTTTTTTTACCCCAAAATACTATTGTATTTTGCTGATAATATAGAGTTTTAACAAAATAATACTATCACGACCTCTTTATTTAAATGTATAATGTTTTTTTTTTAATTCTTATGAACACCCTTGTCTGCTACTTTCAAATTCTGCAACTCACCTCTTCGCACTTCTCTTCTATATATTAAGACGCGAAGCAAACTTTCGGTAGCATTTTACGAAAATTGCGCAAACAGAGGAGTATGACATTTAGCACAATTAAGGTTTATATAGAGGAGGGTGTGCAAATGTTATTTTTTGTATAAAATATGCATTAATTATTAAATTATCAAATTAAAACCTCACGCACATCAATGCTAAACGATTTGCACATACGTGTATTTTATTATAGGATGATGTCAAAGCGTAGTCATGACAGCCATCACGAAATAACTGTGATTAAATTGTTAAATATCCCATGAGATCCTATACTGATGAAAATTTTGTACATAAGCGTAATATGGTACGTGAATGTAAAGATTTCTGATCGATTTTGGACCCACCGGCAACCTCAGTAAATGTTAATATTGACTGCAGTTACTCTGGTATTAACTACTCTATGTTATCATCTCCATGTCAACACAACGATACGTGTAGGTACCACGGACACAGCCAAAAAATACCTAATGATACATCGTCATGATGTTACCATACAAAATTATGAACATTATCAACGATCCACTATATTCGGACATGGTTAGCCGTGTTTTAATGATAATCATGATATACATACAGATTGTGTTACGTAAGGCGTGTGCACCAGTAGCTGCTTTATTTTATAGCTCTTCTTCTTCTTTGCATTTCGTTGGAAAGCATTAAATTCTTGTCGGCCCAGAACTTAGCCGTACCAACTGCCTTATCAGTGGCAGCCATTAAGTCTTCTTGCGTGCATGTCTGAGGGCACGATAAAAGATGGTACATTGATTGAGTTGCACCGCACAAACAGCTCAGGTTAATGTCATTTATGATAGCTCTTATATCTTTATGCTAGATGTACCCGCGACTTAATCTGCGTAAAATTATTTAAAAAATATTTGAAATATTACCATGATGAACAAGAAAACCTTCCTCAAGAAATAGGCTGTCTAACACTGAAAAAATGTTTCAAATAGGACCAGTAGTTCCTGAAATAAGGGCGTTGAAGCAAACAAACACTTCAGCTTTATGTATTAAAGTATAGAACTGTTGATATAGATATTGGAAGAATAGATTTAAAAGTCGATTTTACAATCCTTTGTCATCCTACTCCCCTAGCCTACTGGACTGACTTGGATTAAATTGTACGTGTATATTCCAAGGGGTTCATAGATAGTTTGAAAGGACTATTGGACTGAAGTGGTGGCTTAGAGTAGGCTGGAGAAATCTAGATGGTTCCATGGTAAGACTGTTGGACGACATAAAGAGGGCGACATGAGGTAGCTGGATGCTACTGGTAAGAGATATGGGAGAGTGGTGCTTAAGTTATCATGACGATTTGCCTGCCTGTTTCCTCCTTACTATTTTATCTGGTAGGAAAGCATCCTAAACTAGGTATGCCAAATGGATTTTCAAAATACTGAATTTGTAACCACCGATATTTTTATAAGAACGCAGTTAAAATTTTCAGAAAGGTCAGAAGAGAGTTAATAGATTTTTCCATACCAATTATATAAAAATTAAAAGTCATCTAATACGAGATCTCAAGAACCGCAGTACGTAAAAATATCAAATTTGGCAAGGAAGTAGTTTATAGGTTATAGTTTAAAGTCCGCAAGGTACCCGGTTCAAACCCCACCGCCGTTGGGGTACTGTCGCACCCACTCCTAATACAAGCTTTTAATTTATTTTGCTAAGATTGCAAACCGGTATATATGTTCACGTGAGAATCGTGTTAAAAATAATTAAAACGATACTTTATACTCAAAGGTGTTCGTAATATTGGAACAAACTATTAATCTAATATATAAAATTCTCGTGATTCTTGCCAATCTCTTCGGAAACGGCCTGACTGATTCTTATAAAAGTTTTTGTGCATATTTGGTACGTCTGAGAATCAGTGGTGAACTAATTTTTAAACCCCCCTTCCCTGCATAAATCGGGCATGTACCATCTAGCTTTGCGGCTGTCTTTCCTATCTTGTTAAGTTTACTTCCATTTTGGTACCTGTGGCATGGCTTAAATTTAGGCAGGGTCCATATTGGTATTTTTCAAATCGAATCACATTTTATTTATTTCATATATTGATTAGTACTTGACGAATTGTTTGTGAAAAATCTGTTACTTTTAAACCCTTAGATTAAAGCATCTTTTATGAGTTTAGTATTCTGATATATTTACGGAGAGGTTACATTTTTTACTTTACCTGATGAACTATGAATTGTTATTCTATAATTTATGACTACATTATTGGCAATATCTTTAAAAGTACAAATAGCCTAAAAGTAAATAAATATTACACTTCATATATTTACTTTTAGGTGATTGGAGCGATTTCGTTGACACTGTAGAATTAGAGGAGAAATCAAAACTAGGTGGCTGCAAGCAAGAGTCAATAATAAAGGCGATGCGCTACGCCTGCTTGAAAGATTGTATCAATATCCGACCCACTGAGGGAATGGAGGCCAGACTCGAAACACCATTGATTAGGGCTAAACTGGCCACCGCAAGGCTTTGCAAAAGTCTGAATATGGAAAATTGCCAAAATGTGTACAGAGTTGTTGCGAATTTACATTTGTTTCGCGACATCGAATCGTACTTTGCAGCGAGGTGCGACAAAGTCACGGTGTCAGACTTGTTGGACCGTTGGCAGATTGTCAATCTACCCGCATTCAATGACTTCAAATATCTCGAAGCTCTAATATCGCAGAGAAGTTTGATGCTAGAACACATTGCTAATAATTATAATATGTATTTGCCGAAAGTGGACGACTTACAGTTACAGTATGCTGGTGAGTTTCTTGAATCATCTTTGAAATAAATAATATGAACTTCTTTAAAGAGAAAATTCTTCAAAAATTTTACATTACAATTTGACAAAAGTTTATATTACTGATTTAGTGTTTCCCTGGATTTTGTGTCTAGTGTTTGTGGTCTGAAATCTATAACTTATATATATGGTTATTAAAGCACTATACAATCACAATGAGGGTTATTAAGTACCTTTACGTCAATTTATTTTATTATAATTATTAAAAAATCAATTAAAAAAAAGCCAACTATAGAACAAAATAAATACATCATTCTGACTCTCTTCTCTGGCTTTATTATACTGCCTCTATACTCTCTTCTCTGGCTCTATTTCAGAGCTAGGGCTTTTAAATGAAAGAGTGCAGATGGCACAGCGTCTCGTGGCAGCTGTTAAGCACGAAGAGTCGTCCAAATTGGTCGCTTTTCTGGAAAGTCGAATATCCTGGGCCAAAGGTCACAAGGACATCGCTCTGTCCTTGCTGAACGAGATCGTGTCAAAGGGCTCCGAAGATCAAAAGCTGACTGCGATGTCCTTACGGTAATAAATTACATTTTTATTCTCTCCTCCAGCCAAACAAGTCGCTCCTGAGTTTAGACAAAAGATGGAGAAGAAATTAAGAGAAAAGTAGAGAAATTTCACTAAGTAGTGGGGTTTTTAATCTTTACCAATGAATTCTTCTTGTTCTTCCCTAGCTTTATCCCAGTAAAGGCCCGCTTATATTCGCAAAGCATGTGGCTGTGTAAGGAGTTAAGATGCTATCGGTATCAATGGCTTGTCAAGATTATTTTGGCTGACCCGTTGGCGCAGTGGGCAGTGTGTTTCTGTTGCTCCGGGAGTCGTGGGTTCGATCCCCACCTCGAGTATGGGTGTATTATATATATGTACATATGTATGGGTGCGATAATACCCCAGCGGCGGTGGGGTTTAAACCGGGCACCTTGCGGATTTCAGTCGATACCTTATACCGTTGAGCTATTGAGGCTCTAAAAAACTCAGAAGCTACATTAAAAATACATTATATAAAAATGTGTCTAGAGACGGTATTGTTCCACATAAGTATCTCTTCCAGCCAGACTAAGCCCCCATTCGCACGAGAGCTTTTAAACCGCGCGTTAAAAAAGCGTTCAAATAGAATATATGGATTCCCGAGTTTCTGTTCATACGGCAGCGCTTTTGTAACGCGACGCTTTTTATCGAGCAATGTACTATTTTGAACGCTATGTATATACATATATGGTATATTGTCGTACCGACGACGTTGAAAAAGCGCCAACGCCGAGATTTAACGCAACGCTTTTTTAACTCGCCTGTGAATGTGGGCTTACATGTTAGACACCTTATGTATCCACATTCTAAGTTAAGCGAATACTTAAAAGTGTTATGAGCTCCTTAAAACACTTGCAACTGACTTAGTTGCAACTAAAGTTATATAACTTTAAATCGCAGCTCTGCTTCATTTCACTTCACTCCACTTACGAACGCTAAAAGTGGAATTAAATTAAGTATAACCTTAACATCTAAATGTCTAATATAACATTGCTAAGGCGAAGTTAGTCAACTTATGTGTCCACATTCATAGAATAATGTAACTTAACCGATTATATAAGCGATCCTTAAAAAGTAATTATAACAAAGTTAGCGGAGATATTCAAATGTGCGATGAATATACAATGAGATGCAAGCTTTTTAATTGCTAAAGCTTTTGATTTAATAAAGAAATATGTAAATAGAATGCGACACAATCGGGAACCGCTTGACACGGATTATATTTGCTATATTTTATTGGTGATTTACTGTAACGCATTTTACATAACTAAATAATTAATACCTGGTAGGTATTTAGACATTTTTTGAATTATTATTTATTACTAGTGGACACGGCAGATTTCGTTATCCTGCCCGGACGCTGGGCTACTTACCATTTACTTCTATTATCTTCCCCGTTCCCGTTCCCGAATTATTAGAAATAACGAATGACTATGAATCGTTTCTGCTTTGTGCAGCGGTAATAAAGTGCAAATTGACTCTTTGACGTTAGGAAAACACCTACATTGCTTAGACAACAGTCAGTGCTTGTAATTTGATATGAACTTTATTGAATAGCAATAAAGTTCAAATAGATTCTACAGTTTAGTTGGAAAACGTTTGTATTGGAAAAAGAAAAGAGCTGTTTTTAGGGGTTTCCCGGCAATTATTCGAGTTTTTCTCGTCGTAAAAAACATCCTTGGACTTCAAACAACCCATTTAGCAATTCATTTTTATATATAGATATATTAAATTATATCCTATTAATATACATATATGAATCTAATTCAATAACAAATGAATGGAATATAAAGTTTACGCATTATAATTTCATACATTAACTATTCGACCAATTACTGTAAAAGTTCACCTGCCCTTTCTCAAGAAGATGTAATGTAACATTAATTTAGAAAAAGTGCTGTTGTATTTAAAATACTTCTATTAGAACGTCCAGCATTTTGGCTATTCCCTCGTTCTACTGTTACTAGCAGCATTATGAAGTAGAAGATTTTATAGGCATTAAAACCATGAATTTCAACGAAACATTGCAGGCTTAACTGGCCTGTCGACGTAGTTGGCATTGAAACGGCCTTCCGCTCCGTGGTTGTAAGTTCGATTCTGGCTGAATGTTCTTTTTTAAGTTACAAGGGACAGGCAACAGGCAGCTAAGTGCCTGCTGACGCCCATGGACATCTGCATAACCAGGAGGCAAGCAGATACCTTGCCGGCCTTAATGATGAGTTTAGGCCACCAGGAGTTCTTACAAAGCAAACGGAACGTGACAACAATACCATCGTTTAATATGACAGTTAGAATGAGAATGAATCTCTTTGGCGTGGCCTACCCTAGGTCAGAAGACTACGGTTCCTTCAGATTGCAGGCGATCCGGGACCTCTTGAACACTTTCAACAAGTTCTTAAACACAATTAAACACATTTCTTTCACAATATGTTTTAACATCTTCATATCAAACACACATTATAAGCCTACACACCACTTTATTATTTTTATCGCATTTCTGTTGAATATAACGTTAATGCTAAAATTGTTCATCTTCTATGGAAGTTGGTTCCTAAAATACAGATTTTCCTAGTTTGAGGACTAATGCAATATTAATTTTTGTTACAAAAGTTTTCTTTTGACAAATAAAAATTCTATTGTAGCCATCAGCTACTCTATGTCCCTAACGATACGACTTAATGACTCTACGGTTGTCTATGGGCGTCCGTAGTCATTTATCTGTGAACCACCTTTCCCTTATCCCCTTGTCATATAATTGGAACCATTTTAAAATTAATGTTAATATATTCAGCACTAATTAGGTTATAATTAATTGATAGTAATTAGCAGAAACAAATAATCATTTGGCTAACAAATATAAGCTACCATTTACTTATGCTCGCGACTTGACTCGCATTATTTTTATAATTAACAGTATTTTTGGATACAAATGCAACCTTAAGAGGCATTCCTTAAGGGCCGGTAACGCACCAGCGAGTCACTTAGGTGAGCCGCGGAACACAAAAGATCCAACAGGATCGAGGTGCATCCGACATGCGGGCCCCCACCGAATATAACATCTAGGTGAGCCGCTGGTCAATTTATGTCATTTATACTAATATTTAAAGCTGATGATTTTGTTTGCTTGAAGGCGCTAATCTCAGAAACTACTGGTACGATATGAAAAATTATTTTAGTGTTAGATAGTCCATTTATTGAGGAAGGCTATAGGCTATATATCATCACGCTGAAATTCAAAGTTGGTTGCAAATACGGAATCCTTCCAATAAATGTTTTATTTTTTTAATAAAGTTTTCATTCATTCATTCACAAATGACATTCGCACTGAACCTTTCGTCTGTCTGCAAATCGGCACGACAACGTATGCCGGGTCCTATCTCTGTACTTAATAAAAAAGTCGGCAGAGTATGTTTGTTGACTTAAACGCGCTAATCTCAGGAACTACTGGTTCGATTTGAAAAATTCTTTCAGTGTTAGATAGCCCATTTATTGAAAAAGGCTATATAGGCTATGTCATCACGCTAAAATTGAATCTATTATGTTGTACCTACTTTTACGCGGACGAAGACGCGGGCACAGCTTGTTATATATAAAGAAGTGATGTTTCAATATACAAATAAGCTGAGAGTTCCACCTTTTTGGGCATCTCTCTGTGTATAGATCTAATTTATAAAGGTTATATTTTGTTTTAAAAAACAATTTCTTTATTTTAACCATTTCAGTTTTTTTTTTTTCTGTTTGTGTAATGCTGTTGGTCATAGCGACCTTCACAGCGTCAACGGGCGGGACCATTTCAGTTATGATTGGAGTCTCCTTTTGAGTAAAGAATTACCTGTGTTAGGGGACTCCGCTCATCCATAAAAAGTTACTTATTATTAAGCTAAACTTTGTGCATGAAATTTTCATATATTTCAGGTAGATATAATAGGATGCTGTACATACCTTTTTGTAACGCGTCGTATATGCGTGCGTTTGTGCGCGCGCGTGTGTATGTGTGTGAGTGTGTGTGTGTTTTAAAATAATGAGTGTGTATATATATTGATTTGTCATTTAAATGTATTTATTTTGCACAAGTTCCTCTATTTCTTCGTAACTCTTAGATTTAAAAAAATATTTTACGGCAATTTTGAAAAGTTTTTTATGTTTAAATTGTGTATTGTAGGTATATTTATGTACAGTGTTTTATCCCAAATAAAAATATTTCTTCTTCTTCAATATGACGCAAGCAAGCTCAAATACTTTTATGTTATAGCAACATAAAAGTATTTGAGTTGATATCAACATAAAAGCTTGCTTGCGTAATATTAAAGAAGAAGAAGAAATATTTATATATATATTGTTACAGACAGATGATACAAGAACGGTATGGCGGCGTCTTCGATCGTTATAACCAAAGCCGCGTCTTCAAATTTAATCAATTCAAATTTTCGGGTCTCTGAGAATCCTTCACCTAGACTTATTCAATTGATCTGGACAACTTAAAAATATTTGAAAAGGTTGGCCAAAGTAAAGGTAACTTCAAAAATACACAAAGTGGAATTTTTAGTGTGATTTGAATGTGTTAAGGTGCGATTTTCATTAAAAACTAAAGCAGAATGTTTAATGCATATATTCTGTAAAGTCTATAAGTAAGTACTTAAGTAAGAGATAATATAAATGCAGCCACGAGGCTTAGCTAGTAAATCGCACACGAACAATCAGAACGGGAAAATAAAACACTGAAAGATGGCGTAATATTTTATTGCAAATAATAACATTGGTAATTAATAGCGTGTTTCAAAATGGTTTACTGGTTATTTCATATTAACTGGCCTGAATTTCTCTCGTGACTTTGTGGGGAAAAAAAATGCGAACGCAATCATACCATATAACTGACGGATTCCGTTTCTGGTACCTCACAGTACATTTTGTTAAGTTTCAAAATGTCGCTCTCGGATAGACCCTGCCTCTGTCCTATTTTTGCATCTTCCTACAAATAGTAAATAAAATTTTTATAAACTAAGCTTTTGATTTTTTTTTATTGGTTTGTTATCTTTTTAATATATAAAATTATCGTGTCACAGTGTTTGTGGCCGAACTCCTCTGAAACGGCTTGACCGATATTTATGAAAATTTTTGTGCATAGGTATTTGGTAGGTCTAAAATCCATTGTAAATTATTTTTTAAGTCCTTAAGAGATAAGGGTGGCCCAGGCGGACAAAGTCACGGGGTACAGCTAGTTTTGCTATATATTAATGTCATATTGATACAAACACCATTGTAGAATAAATAGCCATAAGTACATATATACTGTAAACATCTTTGCTATCTACATTTGTGCCTAATTATATATACGTAGGTAGGTAATTTGTATGAAAGAAAGACGTAACACGCGAGATCAATGGATTGCCGATGCAAGTCTTATTTGAAAATATTTTGCGTCATTGTATAATCGACCAAGAAATTGGTTTGCCACGCTAAAGTCGAATGTCGTTTGCATGTCAATTAGTAAAAAGCTTATATTTGCTTATTATTCATTCCGTTAACTTTTAACTATAAGCAAACTTAGCAAAATTTTCTTGAACTGGGAGCTGTTATCCAAAATCGTAAAGCACTTTCATGGTCGACTATACAATGTAGGTAACATTGTATTAGCCATCCTCCGTGAGCTGTTTCGATTTTAAACCTTCTGATCATATATTTTTAAAGAGCATCAAAATTATTATTATTTTCTTTTTAAAATAAATTAGAATGGTCCAAATAGGTAAAACATAACAGGAAAATGGTTCTAATATTTTTGAACATTAATAATAGATCTCGTTTTTGTGAAATTCAAATTTTTCTTATCATCATGTATAACACTTATACTAGCGGACCCGCCAGACTTTGTCCTGCCCGAACGTTGAGTTAATTATTATAATTACTACATTCTATTTTCCTATAGCATTATGCGCCGTTCCAGTTCCCGTTCCGTCTACGATCCATTTCCTTTTTGCTTCCGCTTTGCCGTCCCTTTTTAGTATACAAACCTTGTCCTAACAATAATGAACATAACACATGCATACATTTCAGCGACTCATTTTTATTTGCGACTATAAATTGCGATGTAAGCTATCCTATCTTTCAAGTTCGATCAAATTGCATGCGGTGTGCAAATTTGATTAAAATCGGTTAAGTAGTTTCGGAGTCAATCGCGGACAAACAACGTGACGCGTATAAGATACGCGATAAGATACTATAGCATTTCATGTAGGTTACAAGTATATCTATATAAATATTTTAAATTTCACAGTTTTCAAGAATAATGTTACCTGCAATGGAATGATTGTCCTATTTCCGTTTTTGGAGAAAGCCGTCTCTGGATAATGCATGACACTTCCATAATCGTAGGGCACCCCAAAGTCTGTTATTGTGTCAAAGGTGTACTTTTTGAAATTGTATTCCACACCTGGCGAAACCGAAAATAATCATTAAAAAATAAATATTACATGGTAATAAAACGTACATACATTTTATAAGCTTTTTACGTGTTACTTTTAGCGCATCGGTATGAAGTAGGCCCAATATCCAATCTGTAGTAGGTTTTATCCCTAACACACATTTCCAGTGTAGATAAACTTTGGTAAAGTTCCCGGAATTCATACCGATGTTGTATCAAATAGAAGCAGAGATGATATTTATCTTACCTGATTTTATATTTTCCCAGACGATTTTAACGAAGTCATCTCTATCGTAAGTGCTTTGCATGTGGTAGAAACCGAGGGTGTGAAGCATTTCGTGCACAACAGTACCGTGTTTGAAGCATCCCTTTGCAAGATTCAAGACTTGAGGCACATCTGTCTCGCTTTCGTCATCCTCGGGACCGAGGAAACCGACGTTCGAAAAGCAACCACCAGCTGAACCCTAGAAACAATTTTATTTAGTTTTATCTCTGAGGTATACACACAGGGCGAACGGAGCGGCCGCTCCAGGCGCCAATTCTCAGGGGACGCCATAGCTAGGAGCGACTCTTAATATACGATTATCTCAAACATATTTTATATTAAAAATATAAAATGAGCAAGTAAAGGAGGCGCCATAATTGGATCTCGCTACATCCTAAAATTTAATTAGGGCCGACATGTATACACACTTCACTTCTACAATTGATCGGAACTGCATGAAATTTGGTACAGATTTTATTTCCGGTATCATAAAATAATAATAATTTTACTTGTTAGGAGTGGCACAGATGTAAAGTGAGTTTCATTTTCATTCGATCCCATTATGGGTATGCGTCATTGAACAGCTCTTTTAAAATAAAGGCGAGACTTCATTATTTTTTATTATTACTACCATTTTCATGAAGTTCGCCTTCAAAGTATTTTGCTAAGTGATCCCCCTTAGGATTGTTACATTATTAAATATAGAGACTTTAAATTTTTAATATTAAGAGGATGCTACAAACTCATCAGGGAAATTATTTTGAGCGAAATTGGACAACAACTTCTGCAGTTATTTAGCAAATACTCTTATCGAGTATCAGATACGGAGCCCTTTTTGAAACGCGCATTTTGACACGCTTTGGGTCACTTTGCTTCACGCTTGTAGCCGAATTGGGCCGGCGGGTCTGGTACCTCTGTCTTGCATAAGATTATCGTGAAGTGGCGGCAATGCTGTCACGTCAAGTGATAGTATTGTTGTCGCGTTTCGTTCGGTTTCTGAGACTTCCCGGTAGCCCAAACTCGTCGTTAAAGACCAGCAACGCACCGGCTTGCCTCCTTCCTAGTCGTGCAGATGTCCATGGGCGTCAATGGAAACTTAGCTGCCTGCTGCCTGCTCGTTTGCCTCTTGTAAAATAAAAATAAAAGTAAAAATATAATCTTGGTACAGGAAAAAGCTTTAAGCTTAAGATGTGCAGGAATGTCGTTTGTTCACTTTCATTAGAGTCCGCAGAGAGATGACTGCAGGATCTTGTCCTAGTATTAGAAACACGTTTTCAAACGTGATTTGTTTTGATTATATGTGAGATGTACATATTACTAGCTGATTCCCGCGACTTCGTCCGTGTAAAATTATGTGCGTTAGACTTTAATCCGTCTCTATCGAAAATATTTTCTTAGCGACTGTCTACAAACTAAATACTACTTCGCTGCCAAAGTTTATTTTTACACCTCCCGCGATTTTTGAGATTTCGTGTTGGTGACCTTACGCTTTTATACAGATTTAAATTTCTGAACGAATATAAACAGTTGCCGCGAAATCTAATATGTCATTTGTTAAAGTGACACAAAAATGAAAGTTATGTCGGGGCCAGATATAGCTGCATTTGAATGATCATTTCAATGATCATGTAGTGTGGCTGAGGATTTTGTGTAACTGTGCAAAGTTTAAACTTTATATACTTTTGTTTTTTTTTTTCAATTTTATTATTAAGGAACTCCAACAAAGGATACATTACATACTAGATCACAATCACACAAAAAAATCTGTTATGTTTTGTAATACTTTGTGGACTTCAAGGTCAAAACTGTACAAACACTTTAAGCTATGTCTGGCTCCGGTATTATAAAATCATACAAAAACAAAAAACGCCATCTTGATTTTGCGAATCGTGATGTGAAGTTAGTTTCATAGATTTTAATAGATGGTATTACTTTCTTCCATTACTGACTCTGCGGCTCTAAATGTTCAAACCATCGTATTAAATATATATATCTATGCTAATGTATAAAGCTGAAGAGTTTGTTTGTTTACTTGAACGCGATAATCTCAGGCACTACTAGTCTAATTTCAAAAATTCTTTCCGTGTTTGATAGCCCATTTATCGAGGAAGGCTAATATATCATCACTCTAAAATTGATTCTATTTTTTTTTTTACCTAAATTTAACGCAGACGAAGGCGCGGACACAGCTAGTTTAGTATATATGTTATGTAATAATTTCAGACTGAAATTAAACTTTGAACTCCCTACCTGAATTATGACAGCATGTTCATCGTCCTTCTTCGGTCGAAACTTGAGGCAAGTCTTATTGGCGATATCATTAATACCTTCTTCAATCATCTTTATCTGTTGCTCGTCTGACCAAAGAAGTATAAGGATTTAGTTAGTAAAAATATATTTTTCAATAATCATCATATTGGTCTTAAAGGTTAGGTAAATAAATTGGACCATGAATATGTTCTCTTCTAGCACCGAAAAAAGGTTTAGCTGGAGGCATACAGAGAACGAAGACATACTTATGCCGGAGCCAGACATAGCTTCATTTGAATGATCATCTAGCGTCGCCGGGGACTTTGTGTAAAAATGTACAAACACTTTAGGCTATGACTGGCTCCGGCATTAGAAGTATTTTAGCATTTTTAGAGTTCCGTATCTAAAAATATATCTGCGGTCCCTTAAAGCTGTAAAATATCAACCCTCTTAGTGTAAGCAATCAAAAGATATGGCCGTTTATGTCACATTTGCAAAGGGAACCAAAACCTACTTCCCGTTGATCTAGAATCATGAATTTTCGCGCAAAGCTATATTTGAAATCCGAAAACCGTAAATTTATAGTTACATCACAAAAAAAGCAGTGACTTTGTGAAATTAAAAAAAATCTTATGAAAAGTATAAATCTTAAAATAACCAGGCTAAGTATTACGTGATGGTACGGTACCGTTAATGTTTTGCATTTGCAAATGTACCATAAACGGCCATATTTTTTGATTGCGTACACTTATGCCGTAGCCAGACATAGAGACTACAAAACTTTTTGCAGCTACACAAAGTCCCCGGCGACGCTAGATGATCATTCAAATGAAGCTATGTCTAGCTCCGGCATTCGAGAGTCGATTTCTTATAGCTTCAAGGGACCACGGACTTCAGTATTTGGTATTCATTTCAACTTCATAGCTCTAAGCGTTCCTGAGAAAAAAAGGTCTTGACAAACAGACAGACAGACGGGCTAAGAACTGATCCTATAAGGGTATCATGTTTTCCTTTTAGGGACGGAACCTTAAGTACTTACCAAAGTCATCCTCTATAATGTGATAGACGACAGTACGTTCTGGCCAACGTTTGTTGGTGTCTTTGAGACCGTTTCGACTATCCTGACTTGACTCCTCAGTGGCAGACTGAATAGCAGTTATCTGTTGTTGGGTCAGCAGCATGTCACCTTCGAAGTATTCCCCTAATTCTTCACCCACGCCAGATTCTATACCTGATAATATAAATTTAATGTTAAATGCGAATATCTATACCCGTTTGTACTAGGGTATATAGAGTGACTAGGTGAGACACGATACTCGAGGACCTGATGTTATATGATCATATATGACGAAAAAAATTAACATTAAATATAAATATCAATTAACTACTACGTGAGATTAAGAGAAAGTTAACTAATTATGTACGGAACGCATGGACATACAAACGTGGACGCATGATGATTTTCCCTTCGCACTTTAGTCCTGGCTTAGGAATTAGGATAGACAAAAATACCTATTTCACTTATATATTTGTTTATTATGTATAACAAAAAAACTAACTGAATTATTAATTTTATTTATTATTGCTGACTGACAGCCGTCATTAAATATTTTTTTATAACTGACAAGTTTTTTACGCAAGTAAAGGCATTTACGAAAACACTTTTTCGAACAGCAAATTAACGATAAAACGTAAGGGCCACACTTTAACTAATTTTAAGGAAATTTGGTCAAAAATTGAGTACCTATTTTTATTATATAATTATAACGAGAATCGAGTACCAAGTACTCTCCTTAAGTATTTTAAGTGTCTCACCAGTCATACTGTATAGACCTGAAGAAATGTTTAACGAAGTTTCTATATACGCTCACTATATCTACACCTTCCAACGAACAACTGCTGGGAGGACGCGACCGGGTAGCTTCGCCGAAAACCCTTCCACCTCGGTGCCCTTCCACAGAAATTTCACTTACCGTAGCTCCAAAACCTACTATGCGCAGCAAAGCATCGTCTGCCACCTTATCACCACGGTCTGCCAGCTTGATGGGCTGGACTCGGCTGTTAAATGTGAGGTTCTTCTCTAATTTTATAATTGCGATGTCATTATTGTAGGGCACAGGCTTATTGCGTTCCGGATGCGGGAACTGCTTCTCCACCATGTAACGCTGTCCACCGCTAAAAAGTTTGTCTGTTCCAACTTTTACATACATTTTGCTCCTGAGAAAAGTTACAAATTGATATTTATAATATTTTTGAAGCTTTGTAAAGAATTTGGCCGCAAACTTCCAATCTTGTGGCCTTAGCTTGACTGCAAGAGTATACTTACTACTTACAAAACAAAGAATACAAAAGATACAAAAGAGAATAATTACAAAACAAAGTGACCGTTCTTGTAAACTAAGATCTTTTAATCTACTCAACCGATTTTAATACGGTTTTCATCCATAATAAGAGCGATTCAAGAGGAAGGTTTATGATGGCTGATTTTTAAGCGTTTGGTGAATATTAAAAAAAAAATTGAAGAAAGTACAAAGTCTTTATCGGGGATTATTAATCAGTCCTTGGTATTTTTAATTTGTTTTATGTAAATGTTGGCGACAATTACTTTTTAATTGACCCTTACGGGATGTCCAATTTTGGGCTACCTTTTCGAGCATATCGTTTGATATCTCACCGATAACATACGTGATGTTGTCTTCTATAGCTCCCATCAATGCGGGTTTGTCGGCATAAACAAAAGGGGTAAGGTACTCGTACAAAAAATGTCTAAGGGCTTCAAAACGGCGCCAATTCACCGGTCCTAAACGAGAGATGAGTCACTCACACTAATCATTGCCCATTACGTCCATAGATTCGTATGCTGCGTGACATGTGATACCATCTCGTTGAAACCATGTGTCAACAACTTTTACATAACGTATTCTACCAATAATTCCCACTTAATTGTACAATAGTCTTTATTGTTTTGACGGGTTCAGACACTTTCACCTAATTAAAACGACTCGTAGTTCATTCAAACCTCTTTACAACAAACCTCATTGTAAAAAAATTGTAAATAATGAATATTTTTAAGTCTCTTCACTTTCGTTATATCGAGTCTGCTCTGTATATAGAAGTTATTACTTGGTTACGCAATGCGCAGCAGTGACCAGGAATTTTTCGTTTATGATAGAAGCAGCACAATGGTATTCCAAGCCCACTGGTACGAATATTGCAATGTAGGGTGCCTCCTCGATCTTGATGGGGGTTCCTCCGATAACCCTTCCTGAATTTGAAATAAAACCAAAACGATTAAAGTGCGAGGATTGAACCCAACAGATCCTCCACTTCAAATTAGATTCTTAACATAAACATTTTTCAGAACACACAATTCTACATATAGAGTGTGACTGGTGAGACACTTTCGATACTCGAGGGAATGATATTTGTTGATCATGTATGACGAAAAATAGTTATAAATGTCAATTAAGTACTATGTGAGATTAAGAGACAGTTGTCTAATTATGTACGCAACGCATGGACATACTAGCGTGAGCGCACTTCAACAACAAAGAGTGGCTGTCATCAATGAAGTAATATGATGCGTTTTCCCTTCAATCTTTGGCTTGGCTTAGGATAGGGAAAAATACTTGAGCCCCTATTTCAGTCATTAACACGAAACATAATCCAATACTCTTCGTTTGTGCATTGATACGATATAATTCCAATTATTCGTAGTCAAGTCGAGGAGGTCCTGGACCAATCAGTGGTCGGCATTTCAGTTGATCGCTTGGTTAAGTTGCTATTGCTGCGACCGGGTGATAGATGGGTGACCCATTCTATAACTGGTTTATATTTCATATCCGACCTTCTCCGTGTTTCGGAAGTTATACATAGGGAAATTAAATTTTAACTATGCCAGAATAGTGCTAAATCATGGTCCACGCCCCCACTAAATGTTGGAGATATCGCTTGTTAAACGGCTACGAGATTTATTCCGAGATTCTTCAAACATCTCCGAGATTCCTATTGAAATTCTATGCGGTTTATTAAAATTACCCACACACGCTTTGTGGCAAAGGAAATCGATATATGAATATCGAAACTGCTCTGCCGTTATTGTATATAATTGGCTGATCTCTCTTTGTACTATCATTGAATCTACTGATCATTTGCTACCTAAATTGTGTCCTCGAATAATAATAATAACTTATTAGCAGCTATTTCACATAAATCACAATAAAATATTTGTGCTATCAAATACCTCTTGAAATTCTCGAGATAATTCTAAAATGCATCGTTAGCTTGTAACGTACAAGCCGATAACGGACCTGCTAGATAAGTGGACGTGTAATGTGTGATTCATTGATTTGAAACCTATGAGATGGCGTAAGGCACGTGCCTTTACATCTTAGGGTTATCACATATTTATTTACTTTCATTTATGAATATTTTTCATTGACTGTGTTTCTACGGCACAAAACTGAATTTAATGAGTGAGAAAAGAATCAGAATATCGATGTAGCTACAAAGAGTTTATTACCCTTTTAAATTTGTGCCAGCGTTGCACAAATTCCAGTCAATGTAGTTTAATTTTTTTAAGAATTTTGGAATAATATCACATTTATTAACATTACTTCTAATACAAATAATTTACCAAGTAAGTTAGTAAATTGACATGGTACATAATGTAACAAAACCACCTCGCAGCAAGCGTTCGACTCTGGCACAGCAAAAAACATACTGTAGGAAAATAAAAGTAAATGTTTTTTGACATGTGTTATAACGTTGCGTATAGTATATTTTTGCAATCAAGGTGAACTAAGAAACGGCTTGCTGTAAGCGCATCGCAAAATCGATTTATTCAAACTGATTAAGTTTTACGTGGCTATACTTTCTGCGTGTTTATTCAGTAATACGTTTTTGTTTCAGGGCTCCCCGCACGGCTCGGTGATGTCTTGTCAGTCGCTGGCGGCGCGCGCCTTCGCCGAGCCCGACAAGGACTCGCACTGCGCACGCGCCGCCTTTCACAGGTATGAGCGACGTTGTATCTGTGTCTTTATTACAAAATCCTTTCTAAGTATATTACACAGTAGCTAATGCTGTGTAACATAACTAAATGTAATATTACCTATGGTAAAACAGTAATTAAATTCTTGAAATATATATCATAGAACACTCAAGCAGATCTGCTGCTTAAGATAAATTTCATTGTTCTTATAGTGTATTAGATTGATGACATTTCTACCTTTAATTTGATAAGATTGTTATTGTCTTCAGAACGGTGCGCTTCAGTTCAGATTCCCGCAGTCAAACGACCAGAAATTCCAATGACACAGAATGCAAGCGGGAGACGCCAGGTAACTAGAGCATTTAAAATTATGTATCATTTAAACTAATGCCAGTACGGGCATTGGACGGATTCTTTATTGCAAAAATATGTTTTATTTTTTATAAACGATTAAAAACTATACCATCAAATGTACACACATATAAACAGAATGTAACAAATAACAGACTTTGTTAAATAAATAGATCGGTACTGGTATATATGAAAATCGATTTGCTTAAAAAGACATAGTTGCCTGAAAAAGCATCTTAATAATACCCGTACGACGTAATATAGGTAACTAATACATATAAAAATATTTTTTTTTTTAGGTTCAATGTCGCTCAGCGCTTTATCGGTCACGCCAATGTCACAAGGCTCCACCATGAGCCAATCTGCACCCACCGCCTCTACCACGTTCGACATAGATGATTCGGTAATCTGTCACAGACTTGCGATCTTTTTTGTTGGTGTTTATTGCAAAGTATAATAATATTCTTTTTTTGAGGAGGTCGTGGCCTAATCAGTGGTCGGCATTTGAGTTGATCGCTAAGTTAAGTTGCTCTGGCTGCGACCTTCGATATTTCCAAACCAATGCGGCATTCAAGAACAGCATACCCAATCCTTAAAGGCAGGCAACCCGTCTACGCGCCTTCTGATGATGCAGTTGTCCATGAGCGTCGGTAGTCGCTGCAGTAAACCGCTTACCCGTTTATCCCTTGATATATATAATAACGCTCTTCTAGAGATGACTTGTCAAGTCTCCCTTCAATTGAGGACCACCAATATTCGAAAGTCAGATAGTAATTAAATAAGTCTGAAAACTGAAATTGGATTTGGTAAATGTAATTTTAAACGTTGCCATTCTTCAGCATAATTAGCAACTAAAATTGCCTTCATTAAGTCACATAAATATTCATGCGAAGGTGTGCAAGCAGTGTGGTTTTCAGAAGAGTCGATGAATAATTTTCTAAAGCACGGCGTTTTGTTATGAATGCGACAATGTTGCGATTAAAATTGTTACATGTCCATATTACGTAGGTTAGCCCATTAGTTCAAATATGAAGAGAAAATGAGGTTTTTCTCTTCTGTCTTTTTAACGGGCTAACTGGCAGGTCATATAATAACACACACACACACCACAGTAACTAACAACGCTTATGGACATCTGCGCCACCAGAAGGCTGCTCTTTTACCCCTTCGTATACAAAAAAAAATTATTATTAACTAGCTGTTTCCCGTGTCTTCGTCCGCGTAAACTTGCGTGAGCCCTTACTCTCGCTGGCCCATTAAAAAAAACCGTTCTTAACTTCGATGTCTACTCACTCTAGCTCTCTACCAAATTTCATCTTTGTACGTCTCGCGGTTTTCGAGATTTCGTAATAGGTATCTATACTAATATATACAGCTCAAGAGTTTCTTTGGTTAGTTGCCTGAAGGCGCTTATCCAAGGAACTACTTGTCCGAATTGAAAAATTGTTTCAGTGTTACATAGCCCAGTTATCGAACTAGTCTATATAGCATCACGCTAAAATTAAATCTATTTTTACCAAATTTTATGCGGACGGCGTCGCAGGCACAGCTAGTATATAGATAATCATATTACTTAGTATAACCAATGCTGTCTTTACCATCAGGAGATAGGGTCCGGACATAATCTCACAGAGGCTCCGAAAAATAAATCTCACAGAGGCTCCGAAAAATAAACCTTACAGAGGCTCCGAAAAATAAATCTCTTGTATTATTTTTTTCCTATTAACATTGATAGACAAACAAATTTGTTACTTTCGAACTCGGCCCTACGTTCTCTTATACGCTAGAGTTAAGACGACCCCAAATACTACCGTTTACGATGACGGCAAAATTGTTTATTAATGTATGTATATCTACTGGATACAATTAAATAAACGAATAAATAAAAATCCATATTGTTGAATAGCGAGCTATAAGTGTCGCTAATATAAAATGGAAAAGCTTTGAGAAATAAATGGAGGCGCTAAACCCGCTGTTTGCACTTTTCACTCTACTGGCTTCGGTCCACAACTTCGCCAAATGACGTCGAGTGCTTACGTGAAAAATGTCACACTATTATAAGCCAGGTGCCTCTACACCCACTTATTTTAACACAATGATGATATATATATATATATGATATATATGATAGCTTTCTACTAAATCACGCTCAGATATGAGATGCTTCGTAACATACGTTTGAAGTATGTTTTTTAGGACAATTAAACATATTGGAAATGTAAGAATGGTCACTTCACAAAAGAAAGTATCCAACAGAATTAAATACCCCAAATATAGGGTCCTTGTCTATATTCTATACTAACATATAAAGGTAAAGAGTTTTCTTTAACATTTATTTAAATTTTTGGTTTACACAAGATACATTTCCAAATTATTATATTAAATTTCTATTATGAAATCAGCTTCTGAATCTGAACTAGGAATCCTTGTGCGTCAGCTTCAGTGACTCAACCCCAGATAAATTTTATTTAACAACTTTACTGAAACATATTAACGAACGTTAGTATAAATGTAATTTAAATATGTATTATAAATATATAGTGTGTACCTATCTAAAAAACTAAACTCGTCATTAAAGTCCGGCAACGCATCTGCAAGCCTTCTGGTCGTGCAGGTGTCCAAGGGCGTCGGTAGGCACTTAGGTGCCTACTGCCTGCTCGTTTGCCCCTTGTAACATTAAAAAAATAACAATTTGTAAAAATAATCTTAAATCTGTTTTTAGAACAATAAAAACTAGACTTCCTTAATCTGGCCCAGTCGAAAAATCCGTTCTTAGCGGATGTCTGCCAACAATAAACTACCTCCTTGTCAAATTGCACTTTTGTACGTCTTGCGGTTTTCGAGATTACGTGGTAGGAAAACTTTGGCTTTTATATATATATATAGATGTCTACACTCTTAATAATCTCTTCATTTACATTGCATTTCCTTTTAAGTTTCACCAAAAGGTGGGTTTATATTTAGCGATGGTGTTTTTTGCTTTTACAGTAAAAACGTCTCATATCATACAAAGTAAAACTCGACTGAATTTAAATGTTATTTATGAAAGTCGCTCAAATAATCACGCTAAGCGATATTTTTTTTCGCTTTTTATTCACAAATACAGTTAATGCCAAGCGGTAAATGATGTATAACCGTTAAACGCGCATGCAATGTCAACCACAACTAGATTCACCAATTATTTAATTTTTGTAGGACATTCCCAGATTTTATAACAGCTATAAATATATGAGAAGTGCACATTTTTTTGGTCAACCTGTTTTGTCCCACTGCTGGGTAAAGGTCTACCGCCATTTCCTCCGTTTATTGTCTTGTCTCTCCTCGTCCTTTACCAATATCTTTTTTAAGTTTCCCAAGTTCGTTATGCCATCGCCTTGGAGGTCGAGTGAAAAAGGCATCCACTCAGTGGAAACCTTTGCCTTCCTAACCGAGTGCATGCGACACACGTGTCCCACCCACTCCTATTTCAGGTTAGCAGATTTAACACCAACGTCTTATTCATTTTATTGTGGTTTCAGATACAAAAATAAATAATTTTTAAATAAAAAGAAAATTGCCTTCAAAAACAAAAAGGCGAGGCGAACTAAAAAGCATAAAAAAATAAATAGTACTTTCATACGATTTAGTTAAGCACTTACTAATGTGCTGAAGTCGGTACCAAGCAGATAGATTCTCCGTTAAATTGATGCAGATGGCACCGACTACCTCCTCCTTTTTTGAAGTCGGTTAAAAAAATGGAATTTACAACAATTTTAGTAAGTGGAACAGGTTAATGAATTGAAATATTCATCAATACCTTTGGCCTGTGGTTTCACTTTCTTCACATTTGTAAACTAGGTAGTTGAACGACCAAAACGACAAGATCAAAAAGTGCGTTTAGTACAAACCTCTAATCCCGCAAGACTATTGTTGCTAACCTTCAACTTTTTCCGGTTAGAAACGATGCCACCACATCCACTCCTAAAACATATTCCAAAATTATATATAGATGAATCACAAGATCCGCGTTCCTACCCTAGATGATTTCTAAGATTGCAATCAGAGTCACAAGCGCATTTTTTTTTTAATTTTCAAAATTAATATTATTAAACAATATCCTACGTCGGCAAATTCAGTATGCCACCCTCATCGCTACATTAAATTTCATAACAGGATTCTCCACTTTGATTTTCTTTTAGCTCAGTACTGAACATGCGATATTATTAATAATGGACGATTATTAATGTTCTCTAGACGGGATGGCCCGAGGCCGGAGTGTATATGAGCTCAATTATAATAAATGCAGCTAATTTCAATCAAATAATAACACTAATTACCCGACGTTGGATCGCTTTGTAATCACCGCCCGACAAATGACTCAATCGACGTTGTTAATAGGTTGGCCCGCGGTCGGTTTAAGGCTCTTAACACATGCGTCCATAAAGGTTTTGTGTTCTAAAAATACCGCCGCTAATTATAATGTTCCTCGATACTTTTGGTTTTTTTTATGATCGTGTAATGCTGTTGTTCAGAGTGACTTTCATAGCGTCAACGGGCGGGGTGTTTGGGGCGAGCCGAAGCTCAGCCGTTCGCGAAGCCTAACAGAACCTCCTTCGATCGGCGTGAAGTGGCGGCAATGCTGACACATCAAGTGATGGTATTGTTGTCGCATTTCCTTCGGTTTATGAGAGTTCCCAGCGTCCTAATCTGCACTCTGTAAAGGCCAGCAATACATGTGTAAGCCTCCTGAGATTCATGGGCTTCGCCCTCATTCGCACGAAAGCTTTTTAACCGCGCGTTTAAAAAGCATTCAAATAGAACATATGAAATTCCATGTTTGTATTCACACGACAGCGCTATTATAACGCAACGCCCTTTATCGAGCAATGTTTTATTTTCAACGTTATGTGTATACATATACGTTTTTCTTTGTATCAAGGATGCTAAAAAAGCGCCAATGCCGAGATTTAACGCAACGCTTTTTAAATTCGTGCGAATGAGGGCTTCCTTGTAGTATCTAAAAAAAACCATTCAGTTCGTCTTCAACTTACACTTGGCTTATACATAAGTAAGTAGCAATACATACATCAGAAGAACAACTTGACTTTGCATAGAAGTTACTAAGAACTGGAGCGGAACTCCGAGGCTTTATTGTGACTGTTGATGAAACTTCTAGCCGCTGTGCAGCAACTTCGGATGTAGTTTGCATTTTGTATGAGGTGCTAGGTGGGGAAATGTGAACGGAAAGTCAACAACGAGAGTACCGTGTTACGCTTTTATAATAATAGCTTGTGTAAGCTGAGGGCATACTCGTAAATTTCAATTTTGTTTGTAACCTCGATTTCGCGGAAGATATTTTTTTTTTCGGGTTCCATAGTCCTAAAAGGACACCTTATAGTCTCGCTCTGTCCGTGCGCAAGGTAAGATTTCCAAACTATAAGACGTAGAGACTTGAAATTGATAAAAACTCATTAGGATAATTATTTTGAAAGAAATCGGTCAACAACCTTTGAAGTTACTTAACAGATACGTTTATCGCGTATCAGATAGGGAACCTTCCTATATAACCGTGTCTTGACTTTTTTCGCCACTTTATTTTAAATTGATCTGGAATGCCTTATATTTCCATACAATTAAACATTTGTCCACTATGATACAATAGATGGGTATCTTTTACAAGAACCGACTAGACTTGCAAGAAAAGCCGCGTTCAGAATATTGTCATAAAGGCAGTATTAAGCTGTAGCACATGTCAATCGGTTCGCGTGACTGGGGGCAGTTAGCAGCAGCAATAATCGTAATTCGTGGTCAAATATCAAGATATGGGGCATTTATCCACTTAATATCCTGGTGAATAATTAAATTTAGTCGCGCGTGACGGCTTAATGCTCTGTCGTCGTGTGTTGATCTGCGATTACTTAGGAAATTGAATGATTCCTGGATAAGAAGGACTATACGAGTTTGGGTGTTTCAAGACTTGTTTAGACTATTGCCAACAGTTAACTGGCCCGTTAGTGCAGTGGGGAGTGACCCTGCCTTCCGTACCGGGGGTAGTTGGTCCGATTCCCCTCTGGAGTCTGGGTATATTATCTATATGTATATATATCCAAAAAAAAAATGTCTATAATATGGGGTTGTTAGTTATAACACAAGCATTATGTTAACAACATTTCAACCTTAGGAACAGACGTCCGTGTGCCACATAGTCCTATATATTTATTATTATTATAATTTCACCATCGGTTATCCCGTCAGAATTCGAATTCCACCCCCACCAAATCTTCTTCCTAGAGCTATCCCAGTCTAGTACCAGGGTCCGTTTAAATTGCAGATTTTGAATGTGGTTCGACTTAAGATGACCAACTGCCATCTGAATTCGTCCCCGAAAGACCCACAATTTCATGACTAATTGAAAAACTTAAACTCTCGACCGTGACCGCTTAAAGAACGACACTTTTTTCTTAAGTAACGGCAACGCATCCGCGAGCCATCATGTTGTGATTTGACAAATTATTTACAGTATTTTTTACTTAACTTTCAGTAACAAGATGAACTTAAACCTCTACTTATGACTGCTCATACAAGTAGGTACAATTTGATAAAAGGTATTTTTAAGTACGTGCCTATCTCGCTCGCTATGTTACGTACTAGTGCCAGTCAGGATCAGTCCGTCCGACGGCGTCCACGATCGAAGCCGCCGCCATACCGTTCCTGTATCATCTGTCCGTCACAATAATATTATCTGAAAGTATTACCATGGTTTTGGCAACATCTTAAAGTAGCATCTTAAAGTGGCGATGTTCAAATGTCGCAATCTGGCGAGGGGTCAGTTAATACGGTCATGTATCGAGAACTTACCACAATATTACTTTCCTTCAATTTTACGTAGACCCCTGTCCGTCTTACTTTATATCATTGCGACAAACAAGACGGGTAACAGGCCTCTTTTAACTTCTGCCCTCCCGATAGCTTAAAGAAATTTTTAAATCATACTTTCTTCTTGAATATTAAAAAAAAAATATCGAAACTACAACAAACACGCAATGGGCAGTCCGGGGAGGAATGGAATCTCCCTTTTATCATCCGTTCGCGCGTTTGACGTATCTGTGCATTTGTATGTCTGTCTGTTTGTGTTTAAAACATTACAAATAGACACCTGGAAGAAGTCGTATAGCCACAGCCAATTCCTCTGAAATTTACGCTGTCTTTTCTCTTCTTCCTAACGTCACCCGTGTTACTAAACAGGGATGGCGCTAGGAAGAAGAGAAAAGGTGAGATACAATGTCCAAAATAACAGCAATAGAAGTGTACAATATCCGAGTCACACTCACCACTCAGATCGGTCTCAAGGAAGCGCCTTCTCTCATCAGGTTCTATGCTCCTCTCGAGTATGCGATCCATCTCGGAGGCCATAAGATCAGCGTGAAGTGGTGGCAATGCTGTCGCGTCAAGTGCTGGTATTGTTGTCGCGTTTCGTTCGGTTTGTGAGAGTTCCCGGTGGCCTAAATCCCTTTTAAAGGCCGGCAACGCACCTACAAGCCTAATATATAAAAAAAGATCTTAATATCTTAAGATATCTTGAGATATACATTATGTAATTTACTCAGGAATACGTTCGGGTAAAAGCGTGGGATATTTAGCTGTCTGGAAAGCTAACGGACGTCTCGGTGGTGTCGGGATTCCTCAAGAAGCCAGTATTTCTGTCGAACAGCGTCAGTGTACACCGTACAAGCTGTCAGTTGCATTGCATTACTTATGCATGGCTTTAGCTTCTTGGGTATGACCATCTCATTCACAAGTTTTAGGACATATTTTTTATATTACAAGAAGCAAATGGGCAGGTGGTTCAACTAAGTTGCTCCCGACGCTCATGGACATCTGCAACGCCAGAGGGCGCGTATGTGTTGCCAGCCTATAAAGAAGGATTCTGGCCGTCGGGAAATCACACAAACCAAACGAAACGCGACATCCATACCGTCATTTGACGTCACAATATTGTCGACTTCACGTCAATCTTATGTCAGAGACAGCTAAAACTATTTAAAATTATTTTTACAATCTGCAATTGTGATAGCTAATTCAAGGAAGAGTACCTATTTTTTTTCCTTTATAGACGTATGTAACGTATATATTAATGTGTAATAATGTTTAAGACTTACCTTATACGAAACAAAAAAGATTTCGAAACAAACGTACTACTTTTAATTATTTAGTCCTCTATGTTAAAGTACCAATAGTACCAGAGCAGAACGCACCAATACTTGAAAAAATGTTCACGTTATAATTAAACTCTTTACATTCTCTGCTGGTAAATCTACCTCAAACTTTCACTAGACATCACTTAATTTATTATACAAGTTATCCTAAAGTATAAGAAATTTAGAATAAAAAAAAAAGTAAATGTGTTTCTAAAGAATTTTTAAAATGTCCTATGTGTTGCGGACGACATGGTTACCCTAGGTGCACTTGTATTCGCCGTTGTAAACCTACAAAGATGTTCATTGTGGGCGAGACTTACAGCGCTACATGTGTTGCTTTCATAACTACCAAGTGAGGCGATGTTAGCCGGGACACCGGGTTATATCCGAATCACATTGTCACTTGACAACACATATGTGTCAACTACTACTGCAACGTTCCAGCGTCTAGTGCGCGAGATCGCACAAGACTTCAAGACCGACCTTCGCTTCCAGAGCTCGGCGGTCATCCTTGTTTGCTCAATTGGGGGGGGGAGGGCTTTAAGCACACAAACTTTGAGCACTTATTCCAAGTCCCGCGCCACACAACTGTTTAAATCAAGTCTGGCGCCCGCATAATACAATAAGTTAAGACAATGAATGTCAGTGCATCCGTCTTCCTGTTCTTCTTCCTAGCGTTATGCCGGTCTTGGTTCCACCAGGTTCCACTTAAATTGCAGAGGATCTGGTTGTGGGGTGAGTTAAGATGACCGCTTGCCGTCTGACATCATAATCGGAGCCCCCACGATCTCTAAAATCTCACGACTAATATCACTCTGTCACTTTTCATTAGATCCACTGTTTTACGTGCCTTATGTACGTATACCGCCGATCCTTTTAAACTAGAAATTTCTAGAGAGCATAAGCAATAAAGTTAAAAATGGACAGACTGTTCGTAATAAACCGGAGTTCATTTCCTTTCCACGATGAGTTTCATAACTTTTTATTATAACAAGAATGATAGTAATTGTATTAAAACAGGAGTTGGTATAAGAAAGATGGCTGTTTAATTAGTATAGATGGAAACTATAAACCAATAATTGAACTGAAAATGACCGACAAAGGAAACTGAGCGTCGTCGTCTTAAGCTTTGGTCTCTTGATCGTAACGCACAACGCAGCGTTGTGCGGCATGCGGTGCTGGATATATTTGTAAGATCATCGTCTAGAACGTTCTCTTGTTCCGTCGCTGTCTTCGTCAACGGTGAAAGGCAAGCGCCGCACGCTGCGACGTGAGGCTTAACTCAGCGTTGTGCAGTACGATCGAGGGACCAAACCTTTAGAACCCTTAAAAATGTATGCTTTTGTGATGGATTCCTTAAAACTCCAGTCAGTTGCTTTGAACTGTATTTCATAGTAAGAATGAGAACCTAACACTGGACCCAACAAGCTGAGAATGTAAAGTTTGTTATTATTTTTTTAATTATGTATTTGGGAAACAAACTATTGTACGAAATCCTTAAAATTAAAGTAAAATATTCTAATAAAAATCAGCAAGCATCAAGTTTCCACTAATAACTAGTAGGATCGTATCAGATTTGGGTAGGCAGGGGAGGGAACATTGGCAGTAAACGTAATTACTAGTGGACACTTAAAAGAGTATCTATTCTTAAACCTAAACCTGGGTGGCAAGTTCCAGGCACTGCTATGGCTCTATGGCCTCCGATGAACCAGGCCATCGCACGGTGAATCCATGGAATGCTAAGAACTTCATTTTAACAAAGAATAAATGTACCTACTTGTATAAAAAACGAAAAACAATTCCTTCATAAAACATTCCGAAGTAATCGTAGTAGACCCCACGTTAAGCTCGCTCATGTTCAGTGAAGGTGCTGTTGCGTGATTTTTATCTTTTGAAACAATCTGCATAATTTTACCTCAGATGCAAATTTTTTTCATGCACAATTTATGCATAATTATATTTGTAGCAATACCGCTACCGTGGATGCTATAAAGGTGGATTCATACGATAAATCAAAGTAGCAACGTCTTTATTATTTGTCTAAGATAGACTATAAAACAGATAGCACAACTAATTTGATGTGCTTTTCGCTGATAAGGTTCGATAAAAGGAAATCTAGATTAACAGTTAATAAATCCATGCCTACTCAGTCCCAAGAAATGGCTAGTTATCCACTTACACGTTATTTGCCCTTGTGGGACTACGCTGGATCTCATCAATGCGTCAAAAATGTTGTGCGATTTACGACAAGAAAATTGTTTACATCAAGTGCGTGACATTGTAAAGAATCCGTTTAGATATGTACATACACGTGCTTAATTTAAATAAATTCTAACGCTCCGGGAGTCCCAACAGAAGTGAAAATGAATCGTCAGACGAGTTCGTAACCCACTGTCTATAACGTGCAACTATTATTTTTATTATGTTTTATATTACTTTGGAGCAAACGAGCAAGGTACTAAACCGGGATAACGCTAAGTAGAATAAGTTTAGCGATGTTATTCATTTATCGGTCTTCCACGTGAACTGTGTGCCCGTTGGCCCGCGTATTGTTTGTATAAAAAAAAATATGTGTAAATTATTGTATTTATGTTTGACAAGCTGTCGTTTTATTCCATTACTAGTTTATGGCGTTTAAAAAAAAAACTAAGAGGTGTATATATGATGAACTAGCTGTTTCCCACGTGTTCGCCCGCGTAAAGAAACGAGAGGCCTTAGAGCTCCGCAACCTGGCCCTATCGACAAATCCTTTTTTAGCGAATATCTACTTACTATAAAGTATCTCCTTGCCTAATTTCATCATTGTACGTTCCGCGGTTTTCGAAATTTCGTTTGCGGTGACCACTCGCTTCAATACATATAGATATATAAAATCATATTATTTGCAATCCACCTTGGAGTATAAGAGTATTGGAACATTCATCAGATTCATCTCAGAAAAGGATATCACATAACATACAGACAAAAACGGAATTAAATATCCATTGGAATTGAGATATTTGCCTTGAAAGTCGGTTAAAAATGTATAAGGAATCCGTAATGGCAAATCCATAATGATAAAACAAAATCACCGATGCGTTTTAAAAAAAAACAAGCAAATGCTTCGTGCGAGCGAGACGGGAACAACGTATCGTATTGCGGTCTCGCTCTGGTGCGCTAAGCATCACGAATCAGGGTCGCCAGTAAGAAATATTAAATCGAATTATCTATTGATTTTTAGCCAATGTTTTAAATAAATACAAAAACTTTTTAATTCTAACTGAATTTTAATTTTTCGGAGAATAATTCGTTACTGTTTGTAAAAAGTTTGTACAGGATGCAAAGAAATAACATTTTTCTCTTTTTATCGCTATTGTACTTATATAACTAATAAAGTAATAAGTGCTATACATATATAACCTAAAAAAGTACCTGTCATCCAGTGAAAGTCCTACAAAATGGGATATACTCTGTTCCAAATGCTTTCGATCTCAAAGGCAGATCAAAAAAAATGATTTAAGGAAATAAACATTGGTTTTTGAGTCACTAGAAACTCATTAAAAAATGAATTAAAAATGTGTTTGCACGAAACACAGATTGACACTTCTATTATATACAATATGTTAAGGTTGTTTATTTCACTAGACGATCAACATTCAGTATATTACATCATGGTATATTGAGCTACAAAATTAAAAAAGTGTTTAATTAAGAATTACGAATAGTCACTTCTATCGCTCAATAGACGTTAACATGACTAAAACTGACTATATTCAGTATTATTCACACAATGGTACATGTACCTATATAGCATAGAAAAGGTGTTTACTTAAGAATCATTGATAAAATACATTATTTTTATCACGCAATAGTTGTTAACTTGACTAAAACCGACTATATTCAGTATTATTCACACAATGGTAAAATGGCAGCCCTCGAGCGCGGGCGCAGCTGCTCTCATCCGCCATTACATATTCTATATCCGCGCCAAAACTCCCAATTGGATCATGGCGACAAAGAGCTTAAATTGCGCGTCCAAATCCTACAACAATGCGCGTTAAACGAAACGCGGACAGATGTAAACCAACGACTGCTCCTATACCGCCAACTTTATCTCTGGATGCCATAAATAGTTACTTGATGGTCTACAATAGAGCAAGTGTGCGAAGACCGCTTTGATAGATTATAGAGTGGAGATAGATTTATTCGATGTCTTGGTGATCTTCGACAAATTGGCGCAAAAAACCCGCCTTGCCTTGGAGGTCTTACGTTTGATTTTCAGCAGGGACGAAGAAGCCAACTGCAAACAGAGTTTCCTAAAAAGACACTTCGTTTTTCTCCCGTGAAATGATTTCCACTTTGACCAAATTCCATCATAACAAACACTACGCAAAATCAAGACAAATTTGATTTGACAAAAGTGCAATCGCAGCTAAACATTAAACAGTAAGAGACAAATAACATATAAGCTGTGTGGTCTTTAACCCTCACCCCGCACGTGAGTTAAAAAAACGTTGCGTTAAATCTCGGCGTTGGCGGCTTTTTAGCGCCCTCGACACAAAAATATAGCATATACATATGTATAGAAATAGCGTTGAAAATAAAACAACGTTCAATAAAAAACGTCGCGTCTTAAAGGTGTTGTCGCGTGAACACAAAGTTCGGTGTTCAAATGTTCTATTTGAACGCTTTTTTAACGCGCGGTAAAAAAGCCCTCGTACGAAAAAAGGCTTAATGCTTTATTTGGAATATAATTATTTTCAAACTTAAATAACTGAATATAAAAAAGTAGATGAAGTCGTGGGCTGTAACTAGTATTCAATCAAATGGCGTGTGGGACGGACCCTAATATTTTTCCATCGCTTTTCACATTTCACATCAGCGCCCGCCATTTTTGGGATACGTGTCGTCCAAAACCATCAATATCGGTCACATATCCGGTATCATGACAGCCGACATATTTATCTTAGTTTGGACTAACTGTTGTTGAATTTAAAGATATTGTCCAATTTATATTTTTTTGTAAAGAACTTTAATTTACTTTTACTATTCATAAGAAACTTCCTTGGACTTCGAGGATTATTTAAAAAACATACTTAAATTAGTACAGTAATGGGGATTAGTTTATGTATACTCGTATATATCCCATCACAGTGTTTGTTGCCAAACTCCTTCTAAACGGCTTTACCGATTTTTATTACAATTTTGATGCACATTTTGTAGGCCTGAAAGTCGATCCTAAATTATTCTTTAAACTCCTAACGGTGGCAGGCGCGGACTAAGTCGCGGAGCACTGCTAGTAACATATAAAACTTTTACCATATCTCTAAAAATCCATGTTCTATTTTAAACACGATAGGTGCTAAAAATAACGAAAAAACTGCGAAATACATAAAAAAAACCTTGCTGCAGGTAAAACACCCGATACTGTATCGAAACTTAATTTTGTGCAAATGGCGCCATGACCCAGTTTAAAGGTAATACGGTTTCATGTCAAAATGCTTCGCTTATTTACATCAGACAGGGTACATTACTCGGGTAACGGGACGTTCAGGTAAGCATGGCAACGTGCAGCGCTGCACGACCGAGTCGACAAACTATCTTTAACCGAGTGGAGGGCAATAAGGGGGCTCAGTCCCACAAAGTTGTTTATTTAAGGACCACTTTCTGCAAGAACCTTTAAGGCTTGGATAGAAAACAGTTAAGATACGTCGTGGCAGTTATTACGGGTCACAATGGAACGAGAGCACCTCTGTCTTGAATAGCATTAAGTGAAATAGCAACTTGCAGGGCCTGCTACGAAAGGTGGAGACGATGGGGCATTTGCTGTGCGAATGTGATATGCTAACCAGAATGAGAATAAATCTCTTCGGAGTGCCATATCCTATGTCGTAAGACTTCGGTTCTTTAAGGTTGCGGGCGTTCCTGGAATAAAGTCCAAATGCATCCGCCATGTGGGCGCCAACCACTTCATTGCATTACAATTCAATACAATATATTACAATACATCAGATATAGAAAGAAAAATTTATGTCCAGAATAAACGAAGAAGTTCAAAACGCATCAGACAATCATTTAAACATTTTCTAAGAGGTAGCGCCAAGCTTGCAGTCTTTTTGGTCTGCAGCCGAATTTGACCAGCGCGACCGGGTACCAGTTCCTCTTCGTCACATAAAATTGGCATGAAGAAGCGGCAATGCTGTCACGTCAAGTGATTGGTATTGCTGTCACGCTTCGTTCGGATTGTGAGAGTTCCCCGGGGCCTAAACCCTTCTTTAAAGGCCGGAATTATATCTTCTGGCGGAGCAGATGTCCATGGATATTGCAAGTCACTTAGATGATGAACCGCTTGTTTGTTTGCCCCTTGTAATATAAGAAAAACAAACAAAAAAGCCTTCATTGTGGAATCAGTTACGAGCTCCGATGTTTCTGATGCAACTCAGAAAAGAAAAGAGCATTACGCGAACCGCTAGTCTAATTTAATACTCTTAATGTAGAGGAATTTTCCAATCGGACCAGTAGTTCTTGAGATTAGCGCGTTCAAGTAAACAAACAAACTCTTCAGCTTTATATATTAGTATAGATTAAATACACTAATCCGTAGTCGACATATGCAGTTTGGCTAGATTACCAGCAATTTTTTTCGACAAATGGTCTTAATTTTGCAAAATGCAATAAGCATTATAAGTTGGAGTTCATTTTGGAGCCACATTATGTGAATAATCAATAACCGCTGGGGAGAGTAAGATCTCGGATGCCAGTCACGTGCCAGAGTATAAAGAGCTTGGTGGCCCAGAATAAGATTAATAGAAGGAAAAAGACAAGACTTTTGAATACAAACGATGATAAACCAACTGTATTAGTTGAGGTAGTGCATAAGGAGATCTTTTTCTTCTTTCGTAATAGATCTCATTCACTCCACAGCTACATCCTCTGCAATTTAAAGCGGACCCTGGTATTAGAAAGGGATAACGCTTGGAAGAGAAGAATAGATTCGACTAAGGGACCTTCAATTAAAGAGCATATTACTTAGGAAAGTGCTTGCCATCTGTAGTATCCCCCTGATTCTACGTTGATATTATTAAACATTTCTTATACATATAACTCACCGAATTAGTGTATACACGCGTCGCACTCACACTGATCACAATGTACTTAGATAGTTGTGACCAACACAACGGTCGTAACAAAACTGCTCCGTTTCTCAGTGTGTCACTGTATATATACTCTTATATACAACTACCCTCATTTATTTATACACTACTCTTTTTATATTTTTGCTTCATAAGGGTTTGTCATAACGAATAAATATCTAAATCAAATTAAGTCGTTGAAGTTGTGCAAGAAAAAGTAAACCCTTTTATATTGAAGCGTAGAGGGCGGGATAAGTATATTTACAAGGTAATAAAGCTGGGTTAGGTGTACAATTTCAGACGTCACCACCCCATGACCCAGCATGAAATCCTACCTTTTTGTGAGGCGTGAAATCTCGTCAAATTTTAATAGCGCCATTTTCAATACCTCGCGCGTTGATATCCATAACGGATTTATGTTCCCGCGCATATCATATTTCGATGCTGCCAAAAATTATATAATTTTATATGGTAATACTGTATTTTTGCACACGTACGGACATAACTCATTTTCCGTGTTAAATCAATGTATTATTTATTCGTATGTCTAGGGAATTTATTCATTTAACAGTTTAGTTTATTCGGGAAACTTTTGTTATTAGATAATACGCGGAAGCGGACGTTGTTCATTGCGTTGTTCGCAGTAAAGTTCCATGTAATAATAGAACATTATTGATAACTAGTTGCCACCCGCGACTTCGTCCGCATAAAATTAGTTGAAAAGTTTCAGCGTGATCATATATAGGCCTTACAAATATATAATATACTAGATGTGCCCGCGATTTTGTCCGCGAAAATTTAGGTATAAAATAGATTCAATTTTAGCGTGATGGTATATGTATAGCCTTTAGCCTCGATAAATGGGCCATCTAAAACTGAAAGAATTTTTCAAATCGGACCAGTAGTTCCTGAGATTATCGCGTTTAAGCAAACAAAGCAACAAACTCTTCAGCTTTATATATTACTATAGAGAACAGATAAAACCGCTGATCATTTGTGAATTTTCATTTGTGAATAAGCCATGTTATAAATTTGTTTGGTAACAATGTACTTGCTCAAATTAACGTCAAGTGCTTGTATTTCGATAAAGAATTTACTACATTCATAAACCGCATTAAGTCTTTGTAGACCTCATTATTATCTGTATAATACACTGCGAACGCGGCAAAACACCGGGGCTACGCATATTTTCCCTCTTTATTATACACACGTATAAAATTCTGTTTTTAATCCAAAGCACTACCAATGAAATGGCGAAATAAACCTAAAATATACCCAAGATCGTCATAAGGCGGATACACAATCATGATACAAACTGCTAACATAAAACAAGATGATATATTATAAACTTTGTTGTGTGCCTATGTTTTTATTGCACAAATAAAGCGAAACTGTTTTTGAAGTTATTTAACAAATACGTTTATAGCGTATCAGATACGGAACCCTTCTATATAAGCGTGTCTCGACACGCTTTTGGCCATTTTGTTTACTGTATACTAGCTATTGACCCGCAATTATTCTCCATAGTGAACTTTAATAGAGTTGCTTTTAAAAATTTACCCGCATGATTTCAATGTCCCGAAAATTCGAAGGTTCAGCTTTTTAATTGTAGCGCGAAACATACCTTAATTGGGGATATATTTCAACAACAGCGCCACCTACCGGGGCCAATTTATCTGCACAATATCAACGAACTCCTTGGAATGTACACACGAAATTTCATCTAATTTGATATAGCGGCTTTGAAGGAGTAGGACGCCAAAGACGTGTACAGTCGATTTTTGTAAAGATATTTTGTATATATTGACACGGGCTCCGTTTGGTTTCCGTATTCATGACCAAATATTGACGGACATAACAAATAAATTACCAATTTCCTGTATCAACTACCGCGATGGAAAAGAAAATACTCGCATCATAAAACATGGATGTAGGGTGTTATAAAATATTTCTTTTCTCGACGTAGGTACTAAGCTGATAAGCTCGTTCATTTTGCGCTGAAATCGGTCAAGGCCAACTTACTTTTTTATTTAAAACATCAGCCACCGTTTTGTTCTAACGTCACCATTTAAAAATGGCAACAAAATTCATGGCCTTCCTCATCTCTATAATAATCTGCTTATGCTAACTCTGTTTAAGAAATATATCGAGACTTCAGATTGATAATGTCTTGGAATTGCATTTCTACTGTTGAATGGAATCGCCACAACTCTTTAGGGAGATTAGTCAGAATTGCTCATATCCCATGCTTAATAGTAAACTGACCTAACTAAAAAAAAATGATTTTTGGGAAGTAGCAAAAAATGTTTTGTGGTACGACTTGTTCCTTTTATATTCCGATAAAAATTATATCATAGTAACAAATTATATATTTTAATAATAGTTAATGAAGTGATATTGAAATGCTATTTTAATAATATATTATTATTTGTTTATCTTTTTAAGAAAAACCTGTTTTAGTTAATAAGACAAAAATAGCTGTATCTCAGTGTTGGATGGAGAATTCGAGATAATTCTTAGATTGCCTGATAGAGGACATTGAAACGATGATGGCGGTATCATTAACTCACTTTAGACCTAAAACGTAATCTGTTAGTTTAACATTAAGCATGCGATATCCATGCCCTTGTTATTTGCAACCGTTGGTAGGTAAACGGTTTACAGTTTTTTTTTACCTTCCTATCCGTATTCGGCCACAGCGACTTATTTGGAAAGGCATATTTAAGTAGGGTTTTGCTCTTTTACCCTTTAGTGTGCTCTTTCATGGCTAGCATACCCGATTTTATAGGCAAAAGTTCGAGCACACTTGGGGCACGTTAAAATGCCACCGGCGTTATATATAATTTCAAGCCACTGGCGGTCAGGCCTTCAAGGCTCCTTTCCGGTCAAGCCCTACGTGGAACTCACATTCTAAGGCATTGACTTGTTCATGAATGAGGCTGTGATGATTTGATAAGACCTCTAACTTAGATCTGTGCGTTTTACGACATCATTTTGTCTGACGTCCTCCGCGTAAGAACGCTCAAGCATAAGAACGCTTGCCGTACTGGAGTTCCGAAAAGAAAATAAATCTCTTTTCCTTAACCTTTGCCTTGGTTACAGGCAATTTATATTGTAACGAGGGAGTTAGAACACGTTTTCATGTTGATCTTGGCCGCGATTACGTTTTAGGTGAACCATACGAGGAGTCCAATTTTGGGTTACTTTTTCGAGCTCGTAGTGGTTGAATTGATGTTGGTTAATCTGCATAAAGAATAACCCCGTTGGGGTCTGAAGGTCTTTCAGTGGGGATCACGCTTGGGGAAAAGAAAGGCAGGACGGCCTCCTACCCTGATTTGTTTTTTTTTTTAATGTTACAAGGGGGCAGACGAGCAGGCAGTAGGCACCGAAGTGCCTACCGTCGTCCATGGACATCCTAAACTATCTAAAATACAAAAAAGGTGTATCATTAATTTAAACGGAAAATAGTGAACCAGTTTACTGGCAGGATTTTTGGCGGCAATACGTTATACAGATTTACATGAGTTTTCTATCTAAATCGCAAAATAACGCAAGGAAATTTAATCCTTAAGGTGTAGTAAATAAGAGAATATTTAGGTAAGCAAAATAATCACAACGAAAATTCACGACGGAATTACTGTATTTAACACTTAACGTTAGGAATCGAATTTGCACCAATAAAACGTAGTTTGCACTAGAATGTCAATACCTTGTTTGGCAAGTCCAATAGAATTAACGGGAATTAAATTGGTTGAACCAGTACGATTCGCGCTTAATTTATTCTGTTTGACACATCCATTTAGATACTTAGCTATTATGTATTTTCAAATAGTTTGGAAAATCCAAAATTGCACTACTCATATCCACTTTAAACGGGTCCTTTTTAGTTACAAAACGAACGTGTTAAAACTGAGGTTGAATAGAGTTAAAATTAACGTGAAACTTTTTTCTATTGCCTTCCTCGTCTCCATCTGTTGCACGTCATATTACAGCCGGCTGTAGGGGTAAAGTGAATAGCGCTCGGCAGAGCAGGCACGGCCAATATGACCCTTGATTCGCATCGGAAGCGAAATAAAGTTTCACTCCATCGTGGTTTCATAAAATCAGTTAAATATTCTTCTATGACCAAACTTACTTGAAGATGACTGGTCAGAGTTAGCAGGTCAGTTTCGATGAGAACTCCGCCTCGGATCTCGTCAAAAGGAGTCGTGCTGTTGCCTCTATACCAGCGCAACTCTGGAGCCACTTCTCCAGGACTCAAGTGCAATACGGCGCACTTAAGTGACAAGGTCTCTCCGCTTTCAAGGAAAGCTTCTTTATTCATTTTTATTTCCGGCGCTGAAACAATATTAAATAAATAAATATATACAGGACTTTGTGACACACGGACGTCTGTTCCTAAGGTAGACAACTTAATGCCTGTGCTATAGGTAACAGACGCCTGTTATGCACAAATATTTGTTTCTAGAAATATATAAATACATACATATAGATAATAAACCCAGACTCGAGGTGAGAATCGAACCCACGACCCCCGGAGCGGAAAGCAGTGTCGTTGCCCACTGCATCAACGGGCCAGCCAATATTGAAAATTTAGCATGCTTTTTTAAATAATATTATGAATAATTTTTTAGGTTATATTTAAATATTAATACGTGAAGCAAAAACTTTAATTACGAATATTGCACGGACGGAGGAGTATGAAATTTGGCACAATTGTAGTTCATATAGAGAAAGGTGTGCGAACGTTAATATTTTTTTTATAATATGTAGTATATATTAAACTATTTAAATAAAAACACCCGCACACCAATGTCAAGCGATATACACCATTGACACACACATGTATTGGATGAGGTCAAAGCGTAATCGTGACAACCGTATGCTATATTAATTGTCCAATTTTATTTGTCTGGGCATAAAACAATATATTTTGTACGCAAAAATGTTTATGGGCGAATTTCTAACACAAACTCTCGAAACCTCGGGACGTACAAAAATATAATTTGTCCAATAGGTTATAGTTAGTAAATGTCCGCTAAGAACAGATTTTTCATTAGGGCTAGATTGAGGAGGTCTAGAGGCTTTTGTAAAATTAATTTTACACTAAAGAAGTTGCGGGAGAATCTTGTGTCTAATAATTCCGTTGCCCTTCCCACTAAGCTTAAATTAAAAGCTTATGTTAGGAGTGGGTGCGACAAAACGCCTGAAATACCGAGGTTTGTACTTGATACCCTACAGAACGCAGGCCATCCTATTTTGCCTGTGAGCTACTGTGACTCGAGAGAAGCTGATACCAGTGACTTGGGTGAATTTGTATATTTGTTATAAGCCGTGTCGTAACTGAACGAGTAACCTCGCGAGGCAGCCCCGCTAGGCAAATGCCTCGGTCGAAAATGCACGTACTCCAAACGAAAAACGTCCGAGGCTGCCTCCCTTGACGTGACAACATTGCCGCTACTTCACATCGATCTTACGTGAGAGAGTTACTGGTACCCGGACACGCCGGCCTAATTCGGCTGCAGACCCGATAGACTGCAAGCGTGGCTCTGCCTTATAAGAATGGTAAATAAGCATTTAAGAATAGTAAATAAAAAGGTAAATTACGACATTATAACCAAGTTATCTCAATGAAAATCATCCTTTTACTGGTGTTTAAGAATTTATAGGCTAGAATTTTACGTGCCCCTAATGGCAGAAATCCAAATCATTGTTGTTAATAAATAACTGATTTTAAATTAATAAATTCGTTATTCCAAACGCAAACAATCCCAATTCTTCAAATCAATGCGGTTACTTTTGATTCCCCGAAAACATGGCGGATTTATTCGAAAATGTTTTCCTCGTAAAGTTAAATAATTTTAAACATGCTTAATGACGTGTTACCGGCGATACATAATGGCCGCGAATGATATATGCGAAAGCTGTGACTAATTTTACTTAGGGCTCGTTTACACGCGCCGACATGTTTGCAGAGAATGACCTTGACATGATACCTAAAGTAAAACTAGAATGAAGAGGAAAAAATGAAAACATCTTTAAAAAATACATATGAGTGAAAAAGACATCGTACCGCATAAGGCTACATTTAATGTTCTAAGTAAAATCACAAAAATCATTTATCTCGGAAATGAGAGGTTACAGATACTGCCGTCCTCATCCCATTCTTGAGGGCGCAATGTATCGCGAACATTGGGAGGCAATAGTCAACAAAATGTTCGTCAAAAGGCACTACGCGTCTATCAAAACACCAGAACGTGTAAACGAGGTTTATAAAGGCAGAAAATATATCTACTTCATTATTATAGCCTGAATATTCACTGGTGAATAAATCAGCCTAAATTTATTACCTTGAACGCCTTTCAACGCTCATATATAACATTTTAAAAGACACCTCAGGCAACAAATAAAATTAGTAACGTGACAAATTTAGCCAAAGAATTTGATTTTTTGCGCTTTATTGATAAAATCCGGACGTGTAAACCCCGTTTACACATATTTTATATACGATGAGTATATGTATAAGATTACAACATTTCAGCGATTTTCTCTCGTTCTTGTGGACTTAAGTAAAGTAATTTAAAATTTCTTGCTTGAATTACCAAATTTTATTGTTATTACAGACTTATCAATTTCATTCTATCATCATCATCATCCGCAGCCTTTTCGCCCCCACCGCTGGGTATAGACCTCTCCCCGTTTGTACTGCTCTTTTCGGTCTTAAGCTCAACCAGGTTCGACCCGCGACAGATATGTTGTCGATCCATCTCGTTGCTGAACGACCAATTCTCCGCTTTACCTGCCTGCACACTCCATCTGTCGTCACTTCGACACACACGAAACTTCAAGAAAAGAGTAAATTTCCATATTTCACTAACACTGGCCACACACTGCCCATTTGTACCTTGTTAAAGAAAAAAAGTGTACACACCTATACCCACATCGTCAACCATAGACCAGCTACTACTTAAGTGAATAAGGAGATCCAAAGGTAAGTTTAATCTCACGCGGACGAAGTGGCGGGTAACAGCTTATATGAGTATATTTTAAAGTTTGCCAAACACGTGTAAACGGGGTTTAAATGAAGTAACAAAATATATGCACCTCATTATTTTTGTGCGAACATTAAATGATGCATAAACGTACTTTATATTTATTGGCAACATTTATATCTTTGAATACTATTTAACACTCGTATATAAAATGCAATTCGTATACATCTTAGGCAAGAGAAGACAGACTGGTGCTAATTATTTACAACTAGCCGTTACCCGCGACTCCATCCGCGGAATTGCTAATTTTTGTGATTAATTTATAAGATTTCGTGAGGAGGTCGTGGCCTAATCAGTGGTCGGCATTTAAGGCGATCACTACGTTAAGTTGTTCTTGCTGCGACCGGGTGATAGATGGGTGACCCATTCTAGCACTGGTTTATATTTGATATCCGACCTCTCAAAATAATATAAAAATCATAATTACCTCAGGCGCCAGATAATGAACCGCCATAAGCGGGTCTATGCCTGCAAAGGATACCAGGCCGAGATTGTAGCCAATGTCTCGGATGAGTGGATAATCTTCCAGCAGCTGGCCATAGGGCGCAAAGCCCGCGAGGACGCTGTGCCATGCTATATGGACTAGTAACAGCAATATTGATACTACAAGATTGACTTGTAGATATTTGCCTCGGAAGCCTGAAAAGATAAGGAATGTATTTTCATTGTTGCCACGTTTTTAGGATAGTAGTACTACAGGGAACCCCTATAATTTCTACGTGTTCGTCCGTCCGTCTGTCTGCCGGTAAACTATTAGACGAAGAGACTTGAAATTTTCCATGTGCTAAAAGCTCATTAGCAAAATTATTTCTAACGGAAAAATCGGACATACAACTTTTGAATGTATTTAACAAATATGCTTATAGCGTATCATATACGGAACCCTTTTATATAAGCGTGTCTAGACACGCTCTTGGCGATTTTTTATTTTAAGATGTCTAGCCACTCCCGGAAACTCCCGGAAAACTTTCCAGATAAACCCTTTTTTTTTTTGCACCAAATGACTGGGCTAATATGGCGTTAAGTTATAAGGTATGATATATACATAATACATCCTTACCTGAAAATGTTTTCGTGTCAGGCACTTGTGGAAAGGGTGCTATGAGATACAGGAGCAAATATATTAGGGAGAGGCCAAAGGGTCGAAGTGCGATACCTGAAAAAGAGTACGCCTGTTTAACAAAATATTGTCACCGAAATTATCTTATCGATGCACACTGAGTGGAGTGTTTACCGATATCACAAAAATGCACATTTGATAGTGGCGATAAACGGTATTTTCACCAAAACCCTGCCTACGCCAAGCCCTTATTAGATAGATATAGGGATTTGCTAATTGGAGTGTTTTCAATCTCATATTGCGGGCTTGCGTATAAATCTCTATCTTTTTAATGATTAGCGACAGTCCATGATTTTATCTAACGTTAAGCGTCTACATTGTGAATCTAAAAGTTTGGTGATATACGTTTTTTTTATATCAAAATACTAACCAATCAAAATACTAAAATTATTTTTAGAGCCTGAATAGCTCAACGATATAAGTTATGGACTGAAAGCCGCAAGGTATCCGATTCAAAGACCACCGCCGTTGGGGTATTTTCGCACCCACTCTTAATACAAACTATTAATTTAAGCTTAGTAGAAGAGGAAAAAGGGAATATTAGACATACCTAAAAAGCATTCCTAACATTCTTTAAAAAAAAAAATTTGAATTTTAAATTCACGTTCATCATTCAAATGTTAATTTATTTTTATCAATACGTCGCCTGCTTGATTGTAAACTGACACCTTCGTTTCAACGTCCTCTATCAGTCAATCTAAGAATTATTTCGAAATCTTCATCCAACACTGAGATACAGCTATTTTTGTCTTTTTAACTAAAATAGGTTTTTGTTAATGAGACTAACATAAATAATATATTATTAAAATAACATTTCAAAATCATTAATCACTTCGTCAACTATAATTAAAATACAGAATTTGTTGCATTAATGACGTTGCTATCAAATTACATATAAGCGGAATAAGTGATTTTTCAAAAATCAGTTTTTTTTGAGTTAGGTCAGTTTTAAGCATGCGTTGTATATATATTACCTGAAAAATAAAATAAATTAAACATATTCTGATCTTTATCGGTGCAAGAGCATCAAAACGCAAACTAAACAAATGTCACGGTAACATTTTAACTTGTGGCATTTTTGGGTGGATATATTCGTATATTGCCCTAATTTCTCTACGACCTTCCCGGCGGAACGTCGCAATAACCGGTCTACTTAGAAAAACGTCTCAGGTTCCATACCCGTTCTGGTCAGATGTTACAAAAGATCGGCGTTAAGTGGCGGCAATGTTGCCACGTCAAGTGATAGTATTGTTGTGGCGTTTCGTCAGGTTTGTAAGAATTCCCGGTGGCCTAAACTTACACCCACAGACTCGAGGTGGGAATCGAACCCTCGACCCCCGGAGCAGAAAGCAGGGTCACTGCCCACTGCGCCAAAGGGCCAGCGAAATGACCTGAATATGTTTACTCGAGAATTAAAAAAATATTTAATTGATAATTCCTTTTATGATCTAGATGAATATTTTAATGCGATTTAACTAGAAGCATCGGTGTCCCTACGTGACTTAAAATTATAAATTAACTAGTATTGATGTAATACCCTTCCAGGGTGGTTAACATAATTGAATATATGAAATGAATAAATAACTCGAGAGCTAGCCATTTTAACGGCGCAAAATCGACAAAACAATTTTTTTATTGAATTAAAAATTACAAAATTTCTTTCAAGAAATATTTTTATATATGTACTTTTTTAAGTATATTAAAAACTATCAAACTATTTCAAACTTTTTGTATGTTTATTGTTATCTTATTAATTTAAAATAACGCTTTTCAAAGGTTTTTGCCAAAATTTTTGTACCACGGACACATGGATGTATTTAATCAAAAATCTCTCAGTGCCCTGCATATTCAATATAATAATGTCTTTAGAGCTCTCTTCTGGCTTCCACTAACTTACAAAATAAAACCAATTTTTTATTTTGTAAGACGTAACTTATTACGTAACTACACCAAATTTCGTGCATTTATCTTCACCATTGTAGAAGTTAGGACAAACTCACAGACGGACGGACGGACAAAGCGTAACTGTAAGGGTTCCTCGTAGGACTATGGAACCCTAAAAAAAGCTCGTACTAAAGTTGGGAGCTATGGGATAGCTCAGCGGATTCGGGGTTCCTTTAAGCCATTAGTTGATTGACTTGGCTGGCCCGTTGGCGCAGTTGGCAGTGGCCCTGCCTTTCGCCCCGGAATTCATGGGTTCGATTCCCGCCTCGACATTGAGTGTGTTATCTATATGTATGTATTTATATATTTTTACAATAAAAAATATTGTGGGCCTTAAGCAACCTTGGCAAGTATCGTCCGGGTGTCATATAGTCCTGTATATACGTATATTAGACCCTTATATAAATAAGGGTCTAATATACATATATACAGGACTATTTATATAAGGGTCCGAGTGCATATTTATATATGCACTCGGTCAAACGGTCGCTGTTCCCCTTATTAACTTTAGTCTGACTGTCTCCCTCAGTCCCCTTTTCCTCAACGCAATTAGTACCAACGTACTGAATGCACTGGTAGCACCAATTAGCAAATGGCTGCAGCCATCAGCGCTCAGCTCAGCCACAATTCTAAGCTGCCAACATCATTAAAATTTTAAAATTCGAATAAGCCATGACACATGCCTTGAATAATAATGATTTAAAACTTCCCCTACATCACAGTAATGTGACACGTTATTTTTGTAAACGGGGACATAAAATGTGATTTATCGAATGCACAAACTTTACGATGTCTCAGTGTCGATTTATAGCTATTAAACTTTCCCGTGCTCGCGCCAGTCGTATTGTAAAACCCGTTGTGTTGTATTGAATAACCATTGTAGTGGTTATTTATAATTTTTTCGCGAAGATTATACTTAACTTAAACGCGGATCGATTACGTTACGTACACGTCGGACTGGTTTTGCGCCAACATTTTATAGAAAACGACAAATTACGCCATCTTTAAGATTTTCCACAACCGCACGAATTACATGTAGCACTCAACTTAGAGGACGACGTAGCTGAATCGGTGGCCGGCATTTGAGTCGATTGCTAGGCTAAGCAGTTCGTGCCGCGGCCAGATGGTAGATAGATTACATCCAATCGAACACTGGTTATCTGATACCCGACCTCGTCCGTATTTCGGAAGGCTCGTAAAACAATGGGTCCCGATTAATGTCACTAAGTGATATTAGTCGTGAGATTAAATTTAAAAGGTTTTCAGACTAAAGTACAGAGCCTGACAGACAAAGCTTAAGAGGTTGTCAGACTAAACTGAAATTCTTCCAGACTAAACTTAAGAGGTTGTCAGACTAAAGTACAGAGCCTGATTATCTACATGTATTTATATATTTCCGAAAAAAATATTGCGTATAACAGGCGGCTATTACCTATAACACACGCATTAAGTTGTCTACCTTAGGAACAGACGTCCGAGTGTCATATAGTCCTATATATTTTATATTTATAAATTAGTCGAACTCGCAAGTTACAGATAGTCGTAACGCTAAACGAATCGTCATAAATATTAGGTAACACAGAACGTCGTATGATGTATGAGGGATGCGAATCGGGTGTAGCTGGAGCGGTCACCAGCCGCGCTCAAAGGAAATCTCATTTCGCAGCCTCCCCCACTCGGGTGGCGATCCGACCTACCACCCACGCTGTTCCGAAAGGACATCTATTAAAATTATTTGTGAAAACTCAACGCTTTGCGAGTCGCCTCCGCACTCTGTCAGTCCAGTTGATAGCGTTTTTTTTTTATTCTTTCAAGCTCTTTGTTCATCGTGAACATTAATTAGATGGCTTCCTACATTTTTTTCTTTTGGGGCAAGGTTGCTGTGGAACGCTAACCAATACCCGCCACTACGCTTCTACGTGACTTAATAAATTGCCAATTTAAACGTAGTATACAATGCTTAATTTTGATAAACTTCTCATTTATATGCCGAAAGTTTTGGTAAACACTAAATACTTAGCAAATAAATTCAGAGGTCCTAAATAAATATTAAAAAAATACCCGGGTAAAATAGGAAAACAAATAAGTGCCCCCGAGGAGGGCTTTTGTTCGGAATACTTTTATTTACAACCGTGCACTTGAATTTATTAAAAAAATTGATTTCCACGGCCACGGTAGAAGAAAATCTACCAATAATAATATCATATTGTGTGTCCAAAATGCAATATTTAGTGACGTTTCCGCTACGTCCGAGCTAAAATAGACTGAACTCAAATTTATCTATCTACCAACTTACTCAAGTTTTTAATTCGATTTAGACGTTCCCTACATCTCCTTCTAAAGCATGATAAGTAAGATGCTATATGATATATCGTGCTATGGAAAATATGATTTGTTCTCGCTTGAAAGATTCTAAATTGCGCGGCGTGTTGGGGTATATTACGTCTAACGCTTCAAGGCATCTCGATAAAGGAGCGGGCGCGGAATGTACGGCACGGCGCTTGCTTCAGACATTCTCGCCTCACATTCTAGACATGATCTCTTGTGTAGTGAGATCGGCTCCATCAACCGAGAGGAACAAAGCCCTTTCATAATATATGAGGAACAATCTACGAGAAGACTACGGTCCGCGTAGAATTAGTTTCTCACGTTCCTGTGGAGTTACTGAAATAACATACGATTATTTGTGATGGGGACATTTGAAATATTCCATTTTGATAAAAAAATACTAAATCATTCTAATTCATTATGAAAATAATTTTGAGCAAAATCAGACATTAACTTTTGAGTTTATTTAACAAAAACGTTTATCGCGTATCAGATGTTTGGAGTCAAGGCAATTGTAAGAAAATGTAGTGTAATTGTCTTAGGCATGGATAAAATTAAAAAAATAATCCTATTATATAAATGAGTATATCAAAGGAATTAAATATGCTACAGTAACATAAAGAGCGTTGACAAATATAGTCATATGTAACAAGCTTGGTTTCATATGATAGATTTTCTGCTCTTGTTTCTGTAATAAATTTATCGTCTACTATTAAAGTTATTTAACAAAGACATTTATCGCGGATCAGATACGGAACCCTTCTATATAAGTGTGTCATGAGACACCTATGGCCATTTTATGATTTCTTTTATCAAATCATTGGCTTCAGGTATCATATAAAAAAATGATTTCATTCAACAGAACTCGTGGTCGTAGATCCAGAGACAGACCCAAAACAAGATGGAAAGATGTAGTGACAGAGGACATGAAGAAGTGTAGAGTTTCCGAGATTGTCAAAGATAGGGCGAAGTGGCGGAAGAAAGTTCGGAAGACTGACCTCACCACCATGTGGGACAAACAGTAATGGAGGAGAGAGAGAGAGAACTCATGGTTTTGGTTAGCTAGTCTCAGAATGGGTCACCCATCCGATCACAGTAAGAGCTACTTAACCTAGCGATCGACTCATTCCGACCACTGATTAGGCCACGATCTCCTCTGAAACTAGTTTTGGTCGAGACTTTGTCTGAGTAAAATTAGGTGAAAACATTTAGCGTGATGATATACATCTACAAGCCTTCCTGAAAAAACGTGCTAACACTGAAAAAAAAATTCACGTCGCACCAGTAGTTCCTGAGATTAGCGCGTTCAAGTAAACAAACAAACAAACACACTCTTCAGTTTATATATTAGTATAGATTTACATACAGCCTAGATACCGTAAGGTTTTAGTACTGCCGGACGCTTGGGCGTGATTTTTAAAGCATTCCTGGGCTGAAATTCAAATTCATACAAAAAAGCAAATGAAATAACCATAATGAATGTACAGACCAATCTCATATTGATGAGATTGGTCTGTGCTAAAACATTTAACGTTTCTCTTTTCGGTAAATTTAAGAAATTTAAAACTTGTTGTGCAAGTCATTAAAGCGCAAGAAATAAACATAATGGGTAGATTTCACACACAACCAAAGCATCGTCAAGAAATCTTAGTATATATAAATTACGCGTCACGTTGTTTGTCCGCGATGGACTCCTAAACTACTTATTCGATTTTAATGAAATTTTCACACCGTGTGCAGTTTGATCCAATTTGATAGATAGCTTACATCTCAATTTATAGTCGCAAATAAAAATGAGTCGTTGAAATGTATGCACATGCATAACGTCCAAACGACTGCACCAAATTGGATAATTTCTTTTTTGTTGTGTTCGTTATTGTTAGGACAAGGTTTGTATATTATAAAAAAACCTCCTCCTTTTTTTGAAGTAGGTTAAAAACAGAACGGAAACGAAACGGGAAGGGGAACGGGGACGGGAACGCGGAATAATGTTATAGAACAAAAGAATTTCGTAAATGGTAAGTAACAGAACGTTCGGACAGGACAACGTCTGACGGGTCCGCTAATAGAGCATATAAAGAAACTTATTATCCACTAATTAACTTAGTATCCACTGATACTACGTAAATATTTACTGTAATTCTAACTCACCAAATTGGTGTATGCACGCGTCGTACTCACACTAATGACAGTGTTCTTAGATAGTTGTTACCAAGTCAACGGTCGTAACACAACTGCCCTGTTTACCTGCGTGTCTCTGTATTTATACTCTACGATCAACTACCCTCCTCTATGTATACACTACACTTATTAAAGGTGAAATAAATCATGATTTACGCAAAGTGGGAGGACCTGTTTTCAAATCAGTTACGTTTCATGAAGTCTACGAATGTCTGTAAAATAACTTTCACAGACGGACATCATCCCTAAAACAATCAAAACAATGCCTTCATTAAATGTACGGGCAAATTATAACATTATCAAACATTTACCTGTCCGATCTTGTTTTTGGAAAATTTCAAAACGTCAGCCAAAATGTTAATTAGCTTGGCGGAACGTCCGCCAGGAAAATGAGCGCCAGAAATCCTGACTGGCGCTATTAACTTTTATTATAAGCCATTTCAAAGTGTGCCATCTGCATTAGCTGGTTCTACTCTCTTTCCACTAGGTGTATCTCATTACTGGACACTCATTAAATTAAATTTGGCCGGATTTTTAAATCCATACACGTAAATAAAATCATAGCCTCTATTTGTAACGTGGGAATGTTATTATTTTACTACTATTACATGACCGTGTATATACTAGTACGGTACCTATATAGAGGAGGTCGTGGCCTAATCAGTGGTTGGCATTTGAGTCGATCTTTAGGTTAAGTTGCTTTTGCTGCGACCGGATGATAGATGGGTGACCCATTCTAGCACTGGCTTATATTTGATATCTGACCTACTCCGTGTTTCAGACGGCACGTTAAACAGTGGGACCCATTAATGTCACTTTGGTTTTAAGTTTAGCAAGCAACCGTAACAATGACGTTCCCGATGAATTTAGAGGACAAATTTGTTTCCACTTGTCTACGCGACTTTTATGCTATAACTTGCTCATGCGCAGTTAACATATCCGGTACTGCGCAGGCGCGACCGGAAGTTACTCTAATACTATATTATCCTCGTTCCTGTTCCCGTTCCCATTCTCGACCCCGTCCCGTCCGAGTCCCCGTTCATTTTTTGACATTTTCGTTTGTTTTTACCGTTAATATTTTCTATTCGGCTTCTTTTTCTGATGACGGTTTCAAAGTATCGTAATATGTATTTTTAATATAGTTTGTTCTCATAACAAAAAATATAACATAGTGTTCAATAAAGTTAAATCCGAAATTAAAAAAAAAACTCCGATACTGCACTCGGGCATGTAAAATTAACAAGGCAAAGAATTTTAATTTAAGTAAATTATTGTAAATCGATGAATAATATATGAATGAATGCTCGTTGAATTCAGTATATTTATCCACTACGCCATACCCCTACTCCCTCTTCAAATATCAAATTTTGTAATACACAAATCAAACATTTTCATTTGATACCCCACTCGTATATATTCGCTTTTAACCGTTTATTTGAGTTCTCCACTTTCACTCGCCACAACTTTTAAACGGCTCTACCGATTTTCATCAAACATGTCTAAGAAAACTCGCACATAAGTCATCTTCAATAGAAAAAAAACTAAGTTTCATCCGTTCGGGAGCTATGATGCTACTGACAGACAAACCCTCAGTCACGTTAAACTTATAACACCCCTCATTTTGCGTCAGGTGTTAAAAAAGAACGTATCGATTCGTCAAAGATCGGCAAAAGCCCACTGGGCGTCGATACTCCTTTTGTAAGATAAACCGCTAGCCCGTTTTATTATAAAAAGCGTCTATGAACATTTTTATGAAGTTAAAAATTCTCTATATCAATTTTAGTACTTTTTAATTATCTTTGTATACGTTATTACAAAAATAGGGTGGGAACAGTGGAAATGACTGGAGATATTAGTTGAAAACTAGCTGGGGGGCGCAACCGAGCGTTTGTAATTAACTTGTCGTTCCGAATTGGATGTAAAAGTATGAAATTAAGCATCATTATGTCGGGGATTAAATGTAAAGTGTAAGAAAAATGAACTAGTAATCTTCCAAAAAGTGTGAAGGCTTTTATTAGCAATGAGAGTTAAGCGACACAGTAAGGATATTCTTTAAAAAGGCAAGTGGTGTGAGTTGCGATGCGAACCTTGGGGAGCGTCGCAACGAGAGACGTCATGAGCCTTGTTTGACATAGTTATACACTGTTGCATACAATACTTTTTCTACGATTAGACTACATATTTGACATAAAACATAAAATAAAGAAATAATATTTTGTCGTAGGCCTTGTTAAATATGTGCCGAGATTTTGCAGGCAATAAATTTTCCGCAACTCCTTGAATTGTGGTCGAAAATTCTTCACGTGTATGGGTAAATTTGTCGTCATTGAATTTTATTCACTGAATTAAGAATAGAAGCTAAATAGAACAGCCAAATTTTAATTAATTTATTTGAACAATTATGTGTACATATGTAATTTACTTTTACAAAAAATAACGTATATATGTAATTTACTTTTTTTTTGTCTTGTTACCTGCCAGGCTCTAAAAAAGTTTTCATATGTTTGGTAGTGTATGGCACCATAAGTGTGTTCCTACGATACTGTTAACAGTGCTATTATGGACCATAGAGTATAGACTTTTGCATCGATTTAATAATGGGTAGATTTACGTCGGCTACCACTAGATGGCGTGCGCATGAATAGGCGCTAGTCCACAAGTGGACTGATACGGGCTGATGATGATCATGCTACTTATTACGTTTACGTTATTTACGTATTTACGTTATTGTTCGTAAGTATATAAATGGCAGATAAAATACAGGAATAGAGAAAAATATATACTGAGCTGATTGCCCTCTAAGTAGTCTTGACAATATTAAAAATCAATAAAAGTACGAGAAAGGCACACCAAGATGGGAGGCTTTCGGCGAGGAATGAAAGGTGGGAGCGAAGGTCGATATGCTCAACCACCGCACGGTAAAAAAGCTCTCGTGCGAATGAGGGCTTACAGTTTTATAGCTTTGTATCGAAGGGATGACACGTTGTACCTTTAATGCTGTGATACTTCTGGGTGGTCTCTGTTTTCTGTCGCAGCATCTCGTCAGCAAATATATGAGCAGCACCGTCAGAGTCAGGATGAGCCATGCGCCTGGTATCGATCCGAGAATCCCCAAGCTCTGTAATTAAAATGAGAATTCTTTGAATTGATACAATATATCGCCGTACACTTCTTTGTTTATTTTGTTACATACTAAACTTAAATCTATCTTAATAGGTTTAACCTAATTCGATAGTAAAGTTAACTGAGACAAATAATAATTAGCATAAACGAAAAAGAACTTTTAACTATAAATCTCCAAATAACATACGGAAAATAAGATTATGTTGAAAAAGATAACTTTACAGAAAACTATCTCAGTAACGATGTAAAAATTTAATTTATTGTGGATGGCTTTCGTGCTTAAGTATGAACAGATTTCTTATAATAAATAAATATATAGGACTACGTCACACACGGACTTCTGCTCCTAAAAGCAGTTACACACGTTTCGATAAATCGATGCGAAAAAACTTTGCAGTTGAAACTGCGCAGTTTTATCGATGCGTGTCTATTAAAAGTCGTTGTCGATTTAACTGCACATTTTTTAAGATAGGCAACTTAATACCTGTTTTATATGAAATAGACAATTGTTATACACAGATATATATTTTGTAGAAATATATAAATAAATACGAACAGATAGATAATGTACCCATTACAGTCGCCCAGTCTCGAATCGAACACATAACTCCCGGAGAAGAAAGCAGGGTCACAGCCAACTGTGCAGTTGTTTTTAATAATAGCTAATACGAGAACATATTCGGATTCTATACTAATATATAAGGCTCCAAGTAGGCTATAGGCTATATATCATCAGGCTAATCTAATTGTGCTTAATATTAATATTTCGCGCTGAATATTTTTCCTGTTTCCCCTACAAAGCATAGAACTTGTGCTAAAAATAGATGTGACAATAACCCAGCAGGATCGAGGATTTAAACTCAAAGTCGCCTATCAGATATTGCAGTTGTCTTTACCTCAACATATATCGGCGAGTTGGGCGCGAAGGTGTCGTTGACGCGGTGCAGCGTGACATTGATGTGCGGCAGTGCGTGAAGAAGCCGCGCCAGCCGCGGCGGCGAGTACTCTTCCGACGGGCCCGCCGCGCCCATGCCCGCCGCTCACTAGGACACCTGCAATGTTTTCTGTCTTACTGCCAAATCTATATGTCTCTATATGTTTACTTACTTACTGGAGTGGCTCAAAAAACCCAAACCTTTTTGTTTTTAAACTGAGTTTTGGCCTCCCGACAAGATATCGCGCCACTTGTCTCGGTCCTGCGCTGACTCTTGCCAGTCGCCCGCCCGGAGATCGCGTAGGTCTGACTCTACGACGTCACGTCTCTATGTGTATATATTTATATATGTAGGAAATATAGCTTTACATTCCCGTCGTATATATTTACCTTTTATTTTATATTTGTTTAACTATTTACAATTTGTTTTTGCACCAACCCTTAATGTTATCTTAAAGTCTTTCGGATCTGGAGGTTATCTGTCTAAGTCGCTCTAAGTGATCGCTCTAAGTGATAAGACCTTGCGCACTTTATATAACCATTTTTGTTCTTATTTACCTTTTTCTATTTGTGCAATAAAGTATAAAAATAAATAAATAAACAACTCTCTGTTACCAAGGATCACTGTTCACTAAGGATGCAACAAGCATCGTGAGTCTCCACCCTTACGTAAATTATCGGTTGTCATCGTCTACACAATCCCTTATACATTGACCAAATGTATAAGGGATTGCATTGACCCCAAACAAATGTCATATGCTTTTTTCTTTAATTTATTATTTTATTTCATTAGAGGTAGCGCCATGCTTGTAGCCGAATTGGGCCGGCGCGTCCGAGTACCAGTACCCCTTTCTCACATGAGATCGGCGTGAAGTGGGTCAACGCCCACTGCGCCGACAGGCAAGTCAGGCAGTTGTAAGGGTCAGAAGTTTTTTTAAAGATATCCCATATACGAGTATTGAACTCTAAAAGTTCATGAATATGTCGTTATCCTCAAGAGAAGTCAATTTCTTAGCATTCTATGGATTCACCAGGTACCAGATCCATTGCGTTGCAAAGTAAGGAACTTCAGTATTGACTGGGATTGTTCGACTCAAGTATAGGTTTGAAGGATCCTTTTACTATGCGCATTAACGCTTTACTAGCAATGTCTACCCCTTGTCAAGCTATATATAACTTCCACGTTCTTAAAATATTCCTCATCTAACTAAGATGAATAGTAATGAAGCGTTTATCATAATTTTATTAAGACGGTGTCTCGACGTCGCGACGGTTTGCTCAAGAAGGAATTAAAATGCTTAAAGTATAACTAGATTAGTCTAAATACATTCTATTTATTATACGCTTAGATATAGTTCAGTACGCAAAGAAGAATTTTATATACACATAAAGCAAGCATAGATTTTAAACAAAAATCGAACAATGTTGTTTTTAAATCCGACCGTTGCGAACCAAGTCCCGAGTGATCCATTAAAGTGTTCCAAATTTAAATTTACAATCGTGTCACCAAATAGAAATAGCGGGATTCCATTTCCGAGAGTTTTGAATAGCTGGAGCGCGTCATCAAGCTATGAATTGGGCATAAATTTACCCGCATTTCGCCTTTGTTTTGCTATTGAATTTGTTTGCTACGCGTTCAGGCTTTTTAGAAACTTAAAAACGCCTGACTTAGCGGCCTTCAAGAACAGGCTGCTCATTTTTTAATTATTAACAATTGATAAGGTCGAATATCGTTTGCACGCCAATTAGATAGAAGGCTCATTTTTGCTTGTTAACCTCTAGCAAAATTTTCTTTAAGTAGGAACTGTCATTCAAAAGGGTAAAACACTTTTTTGTCCGACTATACTCATAATCACCTAGAATTAGGTTAAGCTTTTGATCTCTGTCACGTAAAAATACAATGTGAAAAGTAGAATTGTATCAGATTCCATACTGAAATCAAAACAATACCGAAAACAGAAAATGAAATATAGCAAGGTGAATGCAGAATTGAATAAAGGAGACCTTTCCCGCCGGTGTTCCCGACGGGCAAAGAGTAATGTATCCGGCATACAATCCGTCGTGATCTATTGTCACTCTCTGGTGACAAAAGTGCCCTTACGTTGGGTTTATTCGTACCCAAGGATGCGTATGAAGTGAAACAATGTGAATAACTCTTTATATTCTTTTACAAAGACGCACTATTTCATTCAAGTCTTCAGAATTATTTTTTTCTTTTTATATAATAGGCAAGTGGTATAACGGATTATAAATAGCTCATTTGATGCATTGCCGACAGAATTTAAAGTACCTCTACTGATTTCGTTTTCCCCACCAACTAAGCACCAAGCTTGTGTTAGAATTGTTTGCGATAATAGCCTAACGGAGTAGAGTGGATAGTCAGTTAGACTTAAAGTGGGCTTTCAAAATAAAGTCTGCCCGTCTGTCCATTGTCATAGCTGAATCTTATCATATAAAAATTTCGAAAAATATACTTATACCTCGTGTTATGTACAGCGTACTTGTTTACAAAAACGTCGACCAAGGAAAAACAACATTCGATTTGGAACTAAACTGTCTGTCTGTAGAAATCGTTAGGAATATGCAAAAGTTCCGACCATTGGGACGCTCTGAACTGTAAATAATGTTACGCCGGAGACACTTCGGTTTTGTCCACAGCGGCCATCTTTTTTACGGAACTGTCTTTGTGCTTCTTTATCAGGATACTGATACGTCAATGTACATAATTTTTTATATTTAAAGGCTATTTTCTCTACATATAAGATTGATACTATGTGTACTTAAGAGAAATAAAAATGGCCAAGAGCGTGTCAAGACATGCATGAAGGGTTCCGTATCTGGTACCCTATAAACGTATTTGTTAAATAACTTCAAAAGTTGTTGTCCGATTTCGTTACTTCAAAAAGACGAGGAGGTTGTACGTTCGACGTGTTTAGTTTTTTTTATGTATTTTCACGAATTTCTCTGTCATTTGCTTGATGGTTTTAGCTACATTGCCTTGAGAAAACCATATAATTCAACAGGTGTCTAATACTAGTCTAAATGAATATACATCAATAAACCCCGAGCCACATCTGTCTGTCCGTGGATGCATTAAGACGATTATACTCGCAGCATCGCGATCGTTTAGAGAGGAAATGATTCGTGAATTTATATTATAATTATCCAAAGTTTATATTCAGGGCTAGCAATAATTTCTATGATGATCTTGGGTTTATTTATGGGATTTAATAAATAAATAAATATATACAGGACTATATGACACACGGACGTCTGTTCCTAAGGTAGACAACTCAATGCCTTTGTTATAGGTAACAGCCGCCTGTTACACACAAATATTTTTTTTTTAGAAATATATAATTACATACATATGGATAATACACCCAGACTCGTTGGGAATCGAACACACGACCCCCGGAGCACGAGGCAGGGTCACTGCCCACTGCGCCAAAAGGCCAGCCATTTTAATATATGAGTTTCCCTTCCTAAACTTAAATTAAATGCTTCTGTTAGGAGTGAGTGTGATATTACCCCAGCGGCATCGGGGTTTGAACCGGGTACCTTGCGGGATTTAGTCCATCCTTACTACACTTGATCAGTTGCCTGCTTCGGTATTTCCGAACAGATACGACTTAGGGACCTTCAAGAAAAGAGCATTTCTCAAAGGCCAGCAACGCATTTACGGTCCCTCTGGTGTTGCAGTTGTCCATGGGCATCGGTGGTCACTTGGATGAAAGCCGGCTACTAGTTTGCCCCCTATTACATAAAAAAAAACTTGAGTTATTGAGGCTCCAAATGTAATCTTTTTTATATAACCCTCAATTAATGAACATAGAGTATAAAAAGAAACTGGTGCTTGTTTTGAATGGGAAAAATCTAGTCGTTAAACCCCAAAATTTTACAATGTGCAATTTGTTGGGAAGAAAATAAAAATAATATATGTATAACAACCTATATTTTTGTATTGAGCAGCGTCAATTTTGTCGTAAAACTGTTCAAGAATGACGACAAAAGGACATCACTGATATTTGTGGTCGCATGTCTAGTATCAATGACTCTAGACCTGTACCGCGATCTTAGTGTCAATTACATAATTCAGTGATTTTGTTGAATTTGAGGATGGACTCACATTTAACAAAATCTTTGCCAACATTTGATATCTCTCAAGTTGGACCAAATTACACATTACATGTCAACTTTCAAGAACATCGGTTCACTGGGTAAGGAGTTTACTGGAAACATAATACTTAGTGACCCTGGATTTTTTATTTAAAATGTCCGGCTTAGTTGGGATTTGAACGGCTTTTCCATACAACAACGCATCTTAAAGTAGCAAGACGTATATCCACAATTGTCTATGAATTTCCTGCCTCTTACAACATTTCTGTGAAACCAGCGGCCAGCTCCAGTGTTTCCACAACCTAAGAACTTTAAGGATTTGCATCCCTGGGTGTTTCCGCGAATTTATGACATGCGTTAAAGTTCGAATAAACAACTCACTCAAAATTCGGCAACGCACTACCAGCTTCCCATTTTTGGTCTGCCGCGATGTCGTTTTCGATCCGGGGTCCATAAAGTGGAGACTCTGGCCCAAAGATCATCTGGCAGACATGTCCAGTCCAATCGCACTTTATCTCGTTAATATGTAACAGTAAGTATTTATATATATAAAAAAATACTAAATTATAAATTCGTTACGGCACGTGGGCATCAGCTGGCTTAAAGTAGACTTTGCGCCGAATAATTTGGCTTAATTCCGTATTTCAAGAGAGACGAATGTAAAAGAAATAAGAAATATAATGGTCTTTTAGCAACGCTTCACTCGTCTTGTTTCCGCCATCTTCACAGACAGCAATTTTCTTTTAATAGGATTATGGCATTGATAAGGCATGGCTCGAACAAGAAAAATACGAGTACATCTTATAACAATGATATCCTATTTCGCCTTGTACTAATTCTAAATTGTTTTGAGAGAATTATGTTTTAAATATAATATAAGCAGAAATAAAAACAGGCAGTATTTTTTTAAGGTTTCGTAGTCCTACCAGGACCCCTTAAAATTGCTGCATGTAGTAGTTCCACTCTGTTCCTCCGTCCGTCCGCAATGTGGTCCCGCCCCTAGAATTTCCAAACTATTAGTAGAGACTCGAAATTTTCCATATTGATAGAAAATGACAAAAAATCTTTAGGAAAATTGGTTTGGGCGAAATTGGACAGCAATTTTTGAAGTCATTTAACAAATACCTTCATCGCGTACTTATCAGATACGGAACCCTTCTTTATAAGCGTGTCTTGATACGCTCTTGGCCACTTTTTAATAAACAATTGTTTGGAAAAGTTTTAGACAGTGAGATCATAGTTTATCTGTATTTTGTAATTGTTTTTGGATACTAGACAAAAGCTAATTGGCCTCAATTTACTGAAACTATTTCATTTTATATATATATATATATGTATATATATATATAAATTCTTTGTACAACAGCATTCTTACATTTGACAATTTATATTATACATACGGTCTTCACGACTATGCTTTGACGCAATCTAATAGTAAAATGTATACATGTGTGTGTAAATCGTTTTGCATTGGTGTGCGTGTGGTTTTTTTTTTAATAATTTTATATACTTATAATGCATATTGCATGAAAATATAAGCATTCGCATACCGACCTCTAGATAAGCTATAATTGTGTCCAATTTCATACTCCTCTGTTCGCGCAATCTTCTTAATATGGTACCGAAAGTTTTCGCATCACGTATTAATATAGATTAATGATGTAATATCCTTTACTTTAATTGATATAATCAGTTGGAAAAATTTATTTTTTCAATAAATCCGCGAAGAACACTGAGACGAATTCAGTGAAATTTTGTAACCAGAATGATCTACTATCGAAATTTCACCTAAACACGGCAATGCACTGAATTTCTATTGTACCAACACACTTTCCGTTTAGAAATCAAACCATCAGGACATCAGTCTCTACAAAGTTTATTCGCCAAGAAATTGGCCTTATAGAGTTCCTTGCAAGTGAACGCCACTCATACAATACAAATAGAAACATAAAAACAATGTCCAATGACCGTAAATAATTTGCAATGTCGACCATAAAAATGAAATATCCATCAGAGCGATCATGTTATTTGTAAAAACGTTTTGACAAGTTTTAATGAGAACTTAAGTACGGTCAATGCGCTAATTTGGATCTCAGTAATTAATATGTACCTACGCTACGGCGGCTGAGTTTACCTGGAGAGGGTGGAAACCGCCCAGGAGGTGGTAAGGTAGCTCCACGTATAGGGCGGCCAGTAGACCGCGCGCCGCGGGCGTGGAAGCATGTCTGTAGCTCCATGCATGAATTCCGTATAAAACTTCGAAATTACGCACGCTAAATGTTGTGAAGTGACGGAATGCAGTATTATTCTAGGTTTCGTGGAATGATATGCAGATTCGGTTGTGCTAGGTTCGTATCTAATTGTCTTTTATGACATAATATAATGTATAATTAAAGCGGTTACGTAGTTAATATGTGTTAGCGCTTAGTGGCTTGATTGCATTTATATTTGACGTAACGTTTGCCTGCAACGTCGTTATTTTTGAGGGTGAACGAGTACAAGGTTAAATTGTTTGTAAGGTTTATATTCAATGCCCGATTTTGATATTGCTTCTTGTTGCTGAATGTGTAAAGACCCAGTTTGTTTAATTTATAAGTTAAGGTATACGTTTATCGTATTAAAAAAAATCATTCAAAAGCGCTTATATACCTAATAGGTATTTTGAATAAAGAATATGGTGTCTTGATAATAGGAACTGAAATTTTAACTTCTACTCATATTAATTGTAGAGACTACATATCTATTTATCCGATTCTAAAAGTCCATTCCGCGATTGTGACCAACCTCATTAACAACTAATATAGGTAATTTGATTTCGGAAATAGAGTAATAATGCCTGGCATACACGTTACGGTGTACCGGACGGATTTTTATTCAGGTTTGTCTGCGCAGTCCAAGGGCACGCCTGTAACATGTATGAGGACGTTCCGGTGTACTATAATATATAGAAAATTGATATTCGTTTTGCTCCGGTCGCCTGCACAAGTTCAAATGTAGTCCCCCACACGTTCCGGTCTAACTGCACAGGTTTTCATTCATTCATTCATTCAAAAAGTTTATTTATTTACAAATACAAATTTTAAATATAAATTCAGTTTAGTTCAATATGAATTACAGACAATTTTGGGAAACACCTTGAATTTATGTATCCCAAGATATCTCACTAGGATAAACCGTGCTGAGATATCCAGTGAAAGGTATGCTTGTAGAGGTTGACCTCTCCAGTGGACTGTAGCGTGGATGACTGGCATTAGATATCATAAGCTTACCTTTAACTCATTAATTTTGCGCTGCCAAAAATAGAGTTTTCCTTAGGTTATACTTACTTCATTAATTAATAATTGTGGGTGTTCGTGCCTTAATCAGTGGCGTGTATTTGAGTTCATCGTTACGTTGAGCGTTACGTGGCCGGGTGAAAGATGTGTGATCCATTCTGACACTGGCTTACAGAACCTTGGACCTCGTCCGTGTTTCGATGAATGATATTAGTCGTGAGATCGTGGGGATTCCGGCAGTGACGTCAGACGGCCGTCGGTCATAAAAAGAGACACATTATAAATTTAAGGATATTTCTTATACCTGCCGACTAGAGGAGGTCTTTAAGAGATGCGTTACCTTTTTATTCTACGTTATTCCGGTCTAGTGTCAGGGTCCACTTAAATTGCAGAGGATGTGGCTGTGGGGTAAGTTAGGATGAGCGCCGTCTGACGTCATTCCCGGAACCCCCACAATCTCTACAATCTCTAGTGTTAGAAAGGGTCACTCATCTTTCATCCGGCCCTGATAAGAACTGATAAACTTAGCGATCGACTCAAATGTCAGCTACTGATTGAGTTACGCCCTCGTTATCATTTATATAATTTATTTATTTTTTATTTATTTATTTTATTAATATTTGGGAAACAAACAACATACTTAAAATAAATAGCTATACAAATAATAATAGTTCTTATGTCAATAAAGTTTCCACTATAAGGTATACAATAAACAAGTTAAGAGCAATTATAACGATAAATCTACTTAATTAAACTTTTAATTTAAACTATTTTTTTGCAAAAGTATCTGTTTCCTAAGTTTAACTTTGAAAGAAGGTACTTTTATATTAAATAAATCTAGGTCATGAAATATCTTATTGTAAGATTTACATGACCGATATACGAAGTATGTTATCAGCATACTTATATTCATATGTCGCTTGATGCTCAATAAGTTTACCGACAAAGGTACACAATATATGAACATAACGCATGCCTAATAGTAAACTGACCTAACCCAAAAAAACCCGATTCTTGGGAAACAGGAAAAAACTTGTCGTTTACGACTTACTCCGCTTATAATTCGCTTATAAAGCGACATTATAGTAACAAATTATGTGTTAGATTAATAGTTAATGAAGTGATTAATGAGATTGAAATGACATTTTATTATTTGTTTGTCTATTTAGCAAAAAAACTATTTCAGATAAAAGGAAAAAAATAGCTGTATCTCAGAGTTGGATGGAGATTTCGAAATAATTCTTAGATTGGCTGATAGAGGACATTGAAATGATGCTGTCTCTATCATTAACTCACTTTAGACCTATAACGTAATCGGTCAGTATACCATTAAGCATACGATAAGTCAAATAAAAACTTATATGGAACAAATTCAAAATTAACAAGCCGGTTTCGTTGCGTCCATTATGATTTTCCATCTAATGCGTTTTAAATGACTGTATTTTAATATTTCTAACGCAAACAGTCACTTGTTTGTAGTCACGAATAACAGTCGTGATTTTACAGACACTTATTTTTGACATTTATTTTGTTATCGGTAATTATTGGAGTCATTTGGTACACACTAGCAACTACCTGCGACTTCGTTCGGGTTGAATAATCTACTCAAACTTACTTGTTAGTGAAGGTCGTCTGTTTTGATTGAGATCAGAGATTGGCAACCTTTTGACAGGCAAGGGTCAAATTATTAAAAAAATTGATACTGGCGGGCCACACTTGTAAAATAATTGTTTGGAAATAGGTTTTTAGTTATCGATATAAGTAGTAGACATTATTAGCAATATTAAAAATGGTCGAGATGAGACGAATTTCTTAGCATTTCATGGATTCACCGTGCGGGTGCCGGGTCCATCGCGTTGCAGAGGAAGGAACCATAGCAGTGCCCGGGACTTGTGACCAAACGCTCTTGGCCACTTTGCTTTCAAGGACTTTCCAACCGACTTCAAAAAAGGAGGGAGTTCTCAATTCGACTGTTTCTTTTCTACTCTTTTTACCTCAGAACTTTCGACTGGGTGAATTGATTTTGACGATTCTTTTTTATTTGAAAGCTATTGCTTTCCGTGAATCCCATTTCAATTGGCCAGGTGCGACAATTTGAAATCGCTTTTTTTTAAAGAAAGAAAAATAAACGTAATTGTTTTAAATATCAAACGAATATACCAATGCAATATTCTTGTATCGTATAGATAGTATTTTTATATTATTGGCACAAAATGAAAACACAAATGAGATAGCTAACGCGTTTTTCGCTCGCAAACTTTCATTGTATGCACATCGGCACATGCATGGAACGAATCGGTGCAGAGTTATTGGAGCATAACCGGAAAGATATAAGTGTAACATTGCGCAAACAGGACGTGCATAGATGTGCTCCACTACCTCTCTGATGATTCTGGTGTCCTAGTACATGGCTTGTGTAAAACGGGCTACACTAGGTGGTAAGCTCTCTTACAGGCTCCTCTAGGTAGGTACCACCGCAGTGCCAGATATTTTTCAGTCAAATAGAAGTGTCTTTAAGACTCTTCTCTGTTTCGGAAAAAGGGCGATGTAGCTGGTCTAATTATTGGGTAGATGAGACCAAATAACTGTCGTCTCAGAAGATGGGCACAGGGCGGTGGTATACAGTCCTACTGCTTACACTGTCTCCTGTAATGAGCAGACGTTTCGCTTTCTATCAGGTGTGTTCTGCTCGTCCTATCATTCATGACATAAAAAAAAATATATTACGACGGAAGACGGAAATAACCTTGCGGTTGAAATGTAATATAAACCGATCGTCTTTGACATTAGGTAATTTCTAGAAAAATGCGGTTATCCTTATACAAAAGATGGCTTTATATAGATATAAAGGCTTAATAGTAAACAAACAAAATTAATGGGGAGTTGTTTAAAATATGTTATTGCAAGAATGGGGAGATCGTGACCTAATCAGTGGTCGACATTTGATTCGATTGATAGGTTAAGTTGTTTTTGTCGCGGCTTGGTTATGGATGGGTGATCCGTTCTAACACTGGATTAAATTTGATATTCGATCTCATCCGTGTCTCGGAAGGCACGTTAAACAGTGGGTTCCGATTATTATCACTGAGTGATATTAGTCATGAAATTTTAGAGATTGTGGGGTTTCCAGGAATGACGTCAGACGTTGACGTCAGACATCTTCACTCGCACCAAAATCTAATGCTCTGGTATCTAAGCGGACTCTAGTACCAGACCGGAATAACGCTACAGAACGCGATAAAGAAGAAAGTCAAAGTCAAAATCTTTTATTAATATGGACTCTTTTATAAGCTCTTATGAACGAAAATTATTCTTATTAACAAAGAAATTTTATTAATTCTTGCAATAGTATCTATTTAATTAATAAAAGTTGAAAATTCGACTTTACTTTTCTGTACCGTAAAATATTCACCTGAAGTTTAAAAATCGTCTAGTCACTACAACAATAAAAAGTTATCCTCAATAAATAACCATTTATTGAGGTATAAATAAAACATATGATGCAGATTGTCATACATAACAAAACAATGAACAATGAGGTTATATAATCTTATCGTATATACTTCGAGAGGTAATAAATGCTCTACTAGTTAATCATTTTTAGTAGAATAGAGATAATTTATGACAAAAGTAGATAGCGTATACTTGTAATATTTTATATTTATTTGGAAATAAATTATGTCTAGTCAGCCGTTTTCGCGATATAAAAAATAAATGACGTATGCACATACATATGTGTCAGGAAATTTGTACGATTCCGCCGTTTACATACGGCTACGTCAGTTTTAAAACGCTCGCAGTTATTTAAAATGACGAAGGCAATGTGATGAACGAGTTCAATTCAACTCAGTTACAGATAGGTTAGAAGCGGAACTATTTTCAATATTTTTTGTGTCATAAAACCACTAGTTGACGATGGTATTGTTGTCGCGTTTCGTTTGGTTTGTGAGACTTCCCGGTGGCCTAAACTCGTCATTAAAGGCCGGCAACGTAACTGCTAGTCTTCTGGTCGTGCAGATGTCCATGGGCGTCGGTAGGCACTTAGGTGCCTCCTGCCTGCTCGTTTGCCCCATGTGACATAAAAAAAAGAAGAAGAATATATATAAATAATATATATAATTTTATATTAGTGGCTACCCTGAATATGACCACAAACTACACACACTGATAACGGGCTCATTATCAGCTATCGCTGTAGTAACCGATAAACACATTTTTAACACCTGGTTAAAGGACTGGGCATGTTATATTTCTTTCAAATATTTTACGATTACGTTAAAACGTATTATTTATGAGGTAATAAAAAAAGGTCCTTTGTTTTTATTAAATAGATTTTATTTACTTCTTTTGCTATATAAATCCACGGTAAAACGCGTTTAGACACTATGAAAGTAAAAGTAAAAGATTCATGCCGGAACCAGATATAGCTCAAATTGTTTGTATATTTTTGTCCTTGAAGACTACAAAGTACTACAAAACAGTGGGCAGTGACCCTGGCTTCCGCTCCGGGGGTTGTGAGTTCAATTCCCGTCTCCAGTCTGTAAATATATTTATAGTTATTGTTTATATAGTTCTACAAAAAAGAAATATTTGTGTATAACAGGCGTTTCTTACCTATAACACAGGTATTTGGTTGTCTACTTTAGGAAGAGACGTCCCTGTGTCATTTAGTCCTGTATATATTTATTTTATTTATTTCTTTAAATAATAAAAAGATCCCACCAACATTCTTACAGTAATAAAAGTATTCTACCATAGGGCAAGGGATTTTTTTTGCTGCGTAATGCATTTAATTTGTTCGCAAGTAGATCCAACGGCTCTTGCAAACGTGTAATGCTCGTTGACACTGCGATGATGCAACAAATGGCGAATTGGAGACTTCTGTTCGTAACGTAGCACTGCCTGACAGGGGAAGTACATCTACCTTGTAAAAAAACACAGTCAAATAATAGTATTCAACTAACTAATGTTGTGTACGTGGTTTTATACAGTGAGAAAGGTTCTCAGAATTGTTTGGGGCAGGGAATAAAACCGGACGCACGACTAATACCCTAGTATCACTACCAAAAGCTATCTTCAGACATAACGTATGCCATCACAAAATTCTACAAAAAGATGTCATAGATGACAAGGCTACAAATGTAAGCTGCTTTATAGTGCAATTCGAGAATCCAAGCAAGTCTTTGATTCCTGATTAGACTAACGTGGAGAAATAAAACTTGGTACAATAGCTAATAATTCAAAAGTAGAATTTGAGGTTCTAAGGCGCCAAAGACGCGTATCCTCGACCGATATTCCTGACACCTAGAAATGTAAACCCTTCATAATTATTCATGATCAAGTCACACGTTGTCGCCAAGGTGATCTACACAGATTCAAAACGTGCTAAATATACAAATGAAATAGTAAAGCGGGTCTTCTAATAAGGTTGGAAACGGGGGAGTACTGTATTCTCGGACCTGTTTATATCGTGCAGATATCGTGAGGTCGATATGAGGTTACTGCAATCATAATAATTTATTTGGTATCTGTGAAGGCATAGGAACATTTTACGTCTACAATACCTAAGCTCACTTTGAGGTTTTTTTAATTATTTAATAATCTTTAAACCTTAAATTCGCGTTTAGTCGAATAGCGTATATATTACATCTGGAAATGACATATAAATAAGATTGTAGTCAGTCATTTCTATGAAAAGTCGTAATATGTTTTTCTTTGTTTAGTGCGTAACGTTCTTTATTTGTACCAATAATAAAACTCCTTTTTCATTTTCCTTTCTATTGTTTTTTTAGGGTAAGCTTATCAAAATAGAATCAATCAAATCAAGCCTTCTAACCATGTTCGACTACAGCGACTAATTCAGGATTATTTGGGGGGGGGGGGGGGGGGTGGTGGGGAGAGGCCACCGCTGGAACCCCCCCCCCCTCGTATGCCCCTTTTGTTGTAGGCCTCATACGCAAGCAAGCAAGCAAGCAACGTTCGCAATAACATACAATACGTATCTAAAAAAGTGAACATAGCATAAAGGTGGCCTACGATACTTTACGTGTCTCTGTGGCGACGGGGGGTTAAAACTGGAATGCACCGGATTCCTCCTTGCGCTGCCACTGTTCAAGACGAACGAGCGAAAACAAACTGAAGTGTTCTTCTATAGTAATATTTAGTATGTTTTTAATCAACTTCAGAAAAAGAAGGAGGTTAACAATTCGACTGTATGCTCTTTTTTTTACTTCAAATTTAGCGTCCGCAAATTGGGACACAGGTACAATTTTTTTTCTGAAATCTTTTTGTTATTTTTATACGAAAAATCTGGATGATCAATTTTTTTACACGAAATGGTCATAATTTTGTTTCACGATAAAAACAAAGCAATACTATAATTACGTCCTTAAAGTCGCCTTTGCTGTTAAGTTAAGTCAGTTACTGCAATAAAATTATTCAAAGTTTTCGACTACAAGTTTTTGTGTAGTACAATTTGCAGTGATTTATGGAATAATTTTTTTGTATACTAGTAACATTAACAATGTTAATTGAAAAGTATCGTATAACCTGTCTAACATGGTCGTTGTAAAACTTTTAAACCTCCAAGCGTAATTATGACTCCATTTGTAATTTACAACCAACCCTATCTATCGCAAACTATTTGAAGTGAACCATGAATAGGGTTTAAAATTGACTTTAATTTAGTCAAATATAAATCTGGGATCAAGTTAGTGGTCCGCCAAGAAGATCCGCGAGGCTATAAACAGGGAAGCGGACTCTAACTGCTTTTCTCGAAATATATCGTCCGATTTTTGAAGCTTCTTTTTCAGTTTGGATGACGCCAGATAAACTAAATTCTCGACAGATGGTGCTAGCAGAGAACTTATTAAACATGCAAAGTTTCAGTTGTATAGCCTAGATAGCCTGCATAGTTTAGATTTTATTGATATCTAATAAAACCTAATTCCGCCACTGACTCACTGATGATCATCAAAATGTATAGGGTACTTCCTGAAGTCCTAGAAAGCTGATGTATGTAAGCTAGTAGTAGTACACAACCAGTAGAAAAATTATAAAATTGGGAATTTTTACCCCCTTTCCCCTTAAAGTTTTGAAGCTAGAGGTCTGAAAATTGGCAAGTACTTGTTATAATTAAATGCATCCTCCAAGATTTTCAGTAAATTGACTTCTACTCTTAAAATTAGGAGATGGAATCTGCTCGCATGTAACGCTTGAAATTTGTGAACTGCAAATACAGTGCTGTGCGTGTTTGCCACTTTCTGTTAATCCAGTAAATTTAAATTTTCATATAAAATTGTACCTGAACCATTCACGATATCATCATATCAAAATATTTCCGCTGCACATGGATCGGAAAAATAATAATTATTTAAAACTATATCCAAAAAATGAAAAATGAAAAATCGGAAAATTCGGAGATTTTTAAATTAAAAAAGAAATAATTTGCTTTTACTCACATTGATTTTGATTCGCTTTGATTTTAATTAATTCCTTTTGATACAGCATTAGGAATACGTGCACAAATAATGCACCATTTATTTAAATTAATATGTATTTTTAACGTTCATGATTCGAAACCCTTTGATGACGTTTGAACTCTTTCCGCAATGTCAGAGGATCGAGTAATTTAGAGTATCTGTTAGTTTTACTTTCTGTTAAAATGTTATAGTTATAATGTTACCTAAGTCTCTCTACTCTAACTCTAATTACATATATAATACATAAAAATGCATATTACCCTGGATACCATCTAAATATAAAGTACTCTACAAGACGTAACAAACGAGCCGAAACTCCATGCGGTTAGGTCGTTTTATAATAGAGTTCCTGTATCCACCTTCGAGCTCCATCATCAGTTGTTGTGGGTATATCATTCCATACAATTGTTTTGTGAGTCAGAAAAAATTTAGGGAAACACTATAGTTGTTCTCTATTTATTTAGCAGATAATGTCCATGGGCGACGGTAGGCACTTCGGTGCCTACTGCCTGCTCGTCTGCCCCCTTGTAACATAAAAAAAAAAAAAAGCATTCAAAGCCGAGCTTGGCATTTGCGGCCCAAATCTCTGTACTGAGAGTTACCTTTTTTTCGGTTACCTTGACAGCGCATATTATCTTTCCTCTAGCCGATTTTGGCACGATCCCACTAGCACTACTATAGATATCTCTTTAAACAGATAACTAACAGCAATTCTTATGAAAGCCAAGATCTTTTAGTAGATTGTAGAGTGTTTTCATTGATTTTAACCTTTGCTTCTATTGCCACAAAAACTGTTACATCTGTGCATATCGTTCTGCTTACCTCTGATAAAAGAGATTTCAGCAGGTCAATTCTTGTTCAAATTTTCATCGTAAAATTATAATGTATTTAATGTAAGAAATTGTAAAATTTCTTACTTAATGGCGCCAGAAAATTGTTAAAAATTCAATGACATAAAAGGTTGATTATGACACGACCTGCTATTCTGAATCTATAGCGATTCCATCTTTAATACGAGTTTTATATCTCCTCGTAATTTAACGATTTGGTGTGAACTAGTAGATGTTTAAAAATTTGAGGCACCCTTATCGTACCTTTTAATAACACTAAAAATTGGACAAAAAAAGCATTCGAATGTAGAGGATTTTTTATAAAACAACAACACCTTTGAAATATATCCATAATATGGTTTTTTTGTTTATTACTTTTAATTTGTTTACTTTTACTTTATAAGGACTATTGATATCTGTTTCTTATTGAGAATCGTGACAAATATCGACAAAAAACTCTCAAGTGTTTTAAAAAAAGCAAGGAAACATTTTCGAAAAATGACAGTAAACAAACGCCATTAATATTTTATATATGAAAAGTACAGTATTTTTACATTCATAAGTGCTGTGTATGTACGATTGTAAAGACTGTTGTTGAAAGCGTTATAGTGTGTACGAAAAAATGCTATCGTCGTATCAGTGATTGTGTGGTGCCAGTGTACAAGTGATTATGACAGCTGGGGTGGCTACCAGACGGAAAGCGAGGACGAGGAAAAGTTGGGCCAGGATCGAGCAGGATGGACAGGTAATGTGTACAGCGAAGATCTTATACACATACTTTGTCCGCATAATGCTATGACTGAACTTTATTGCTTAATTATACTTTTCTTGACCTTAAAATCGCCTATGTTTGAAGTCTATTGAATCATCATGAAAATGTTTAAATGTATTCTAAAAAAAAGTCTTATAAATCTCTCTATTTTCCACTTGAAATCAATCAAGAGAGGAGTCAAACAAAATCAAACATATAGTCCTGACTTAACTTTTTATCTTGCCGATAGTTCCTAAACATTTGTCCATAATATAAATCTAATTACTAGTATTATATCAGGCGCTCTATTAAAAGAGCTACTAAGAAATACTTTAGTCGGAAACATAAGTATCCGATATTTCTTTTATAAAGAATGCGCCAGAAACATAATGTGTCTCGAATAATACCTATAGCTTCCCTCTTAAAATATTATGTAATCATTATATACGATACAATCTATGTAGGTATGTTAATACGGATGAGGCGTCATTGTCTGATACATATTTTTTTAATTGCAAAAGATTATATTATATTCTCTTGGAGATTTCGTGACTAAATGAATTGATAAGTGACGAAATTAATTATATATTATTTTCAATAAAAAATAATAATAATACTTAGGATATTATTCACCAACGTATTAGCAGTATATCACAGCTGCGAAACATACTAGCCTATTTCATTAAAAATGTTTTGGATACAATTTTTTTTTTTTTATAAATATAGATATGCAAAGACGAAACAATTCAATAGATCATTTCACTCCATCCAGAGCATTAAATATACTTACGCGGCATACTCCGCGTTACTAGAATCGGGAGTGTGGATCTCGATGCTCAGGCCAGACCAGGTATAGTCTTAGCATTTATTAAGGAATACTTTGTCGGCCGACATTTGGAATTGACCAAATGGGAGAATTTGCTAAAATCTTAGAACAGCAGTTCTCCTCGCAACTTTACGTGGAAAAAGTCCCGGAAAATAGATAGTTCCTTATTAATGTATGTATTATTCTCAATTATTGTGAAGATGGTGATGACAAAAAAAGCCAACTGAGTTGGTTGTGGCCTCTTCTCAGTGCAGGGCGCCAGGAACTTAGATTTTAAGTCGTAAATTTTGTCACCAACTTATTAAATAATGGTAAAAAAGAATTAATATTCTACATATAACGTTTATAATTACTTACAAAAAAGGCTGTATCAATAAACGATTTTAAGTTGAACTTTGACTTTATTTTTAGCATCAAGATATATATGGAAGCGGTAAATAGTAATAGGATATTTCAGATAGTTTACTTACTTCATATTCTTACTGCCTCTCTAATGACGCCTAACATCTTGTCTAGGCAGGGAATTAACCCAGCAAGGATCGATATCTGAACCGAGTCACCTATTTCACCCTTTAAGTACCTATATACCAAGACTGTAATGCGTCATTTAAATAAAATAACGAGACACTCTATTTAAATAAACTTCATTCAGCTTACATAAAATTCCAGCATCTTGTTATAGTATGGGACACTTGAAACCCGTTTCAAATTTTATTTAAGACGCTAAGTAGTTACGATGAAATAGGCGCAAAGCATTTTGGCCCTTATTCGAATAGTTTTCGGACGAATCTCGCATGAGCAGTTTTGATATGTCTATAAATGAGATGTTTGGTGCACTGAAGCTCGTCGGATGGCATAAATAACTTGAGGAGGGCAGAAAAGCCGGAATTAGGTGACCGAGGACTGGTGGTAATTTGAATGCGGAGATTATGTCGAATGCGCCAGCTGAAATTGTATAAATACAGTGTTTATTCTGCACTAAGTTACGTTAAGTTAACAAAATACTTTAGCATCTTCTTGTACTTGTTACAAAGTATGCGAAGTTTAAAGATCGTTTGAGTTTTTAAAATTGCTAAGTTGTTACAATGAAATAGTCGCTCTGCATTTGAGCGTTTGCGCAAATAGTTTTTGGACAAAATGCTATAGTCTAATATAATATACATTTAAAAAAAAATTAACTATACTTTCTAGGTATGTCTAATATTACCGTTTTTCCTCTTACTAAGTTTAAATTATAATTATTATGTCATAAAATATTTGGCCGGTCTCGTTTTATGGATAACATATAAGAAAGATTGTACTGTGTACAGTTAACGCCGCGGCACCGCTTCGTAGCGAGCTCATGAGGAAGGACCCCGGATGGGTTCGAAACTAGTTGGGCAATCCCAATATAATATACGCGTGAGTTTAAAGGCCATTTTGTAATAAGTATAAAGACGATTGATTAATTAGCTAATAGCAGATGAACCGAATTTTAAAATAGACAACGTCTGCTGGGTCCTCTAGTCAAATTATAAATATACAGAGTTGGTTCTGCAGCAGTAACACCGCGTTATAAACGTAGAATTAAACGGTAGGGAGAGAATTTTATGTGGAATAGGCAAAATTTATTCGCCCGACTGCAGAAGCAATCAAAATTAATGAAATCGGAAATTGTGAGAACATTTGTGTCGCGCGACGTTTTGAGCGCGGTACAAATGTCAAAATTATGAATTGTACTAAATGATGGCTGTGAATTTGTTTACAAGGTTCTTTTTTATGTTACACGGGGCAAACAGGCAGGCGGCAATCACCTAAGTGAACACCAGAAGGCTCGCAGATGCGTTGACGGTTTTTGAAAGGCCGCCGGGAACTGTCACAAACCGAACAAATAATATAATAATTTATTTACAGAATAGTACAATTCCAGAAATACACTTCATTCTAAACTGAAGGCTAAAAACTCAACCGCTAACATACAGTTTGTAAGGAGCTGTGTATAGAGGACCAGTGCTTTATAATGTAGCCGATGTTTATTCGCCTTGTAGTCATAATTAATTCGTTCTTACTGGCTCTGTCTCTAGCTCAGGTGTTAGCTACTCTTTGGCTTATAAGTGCCCAATACTCTTTATTTAAAATACAGAAAACTACTTACTTGTATTATGTGCTCTTTATATATGTTTTATATAGTACACTTATATTTATAGGATAACCAGTACTAAAATCTAAACTGACTAGTATCACTTCTTACCGCAAAATTCGTAGGTATCTTTTAATATTGGCAATACATTAAAATGGAATGTAGAAAACGCTCACTAGTTCGTTCAATATATGTATATTTTAATAGTACATTTGCTATACTTAAATACTGTGTGAAAGAAAATTCACTTTTACAAGTCACAAATATATGAAAGATTTAATTAAGTGCGTAATATCTGAAAACAAGTGTCTCAAATCACTAATATAAAAAAATATTATAGCGCAACTTCCGAATTAAGGTAACGTATTTCATAGTATTGTGATATTTAGAGAAAAAAATACCTAAATAGAAAGTCCCTACAATGATAAAATTTAAGAAAATATTGGTAGGTGTTAACAAATAATTAATGGGTAACTGGTAACTATTTAATAACATTTTATCGAGTGAGTCGATGTTACGGATTAAGGTCTTTTGTGATAGTTTTTCTTAACTGTCAATACATTTCGTTAAAGCTCATCGGGTGCGGCGTATTAACTCTTAAGTCCTCGATGGGTTGCAGTGGTTCGGAAAGTATCAAAGATCCCTGTAGACTAGGGTTGGGTATACCACCAACTAGAGCTCCATTCGTGGAATGTCCGATACTGCCGTTAGGTGTCATTTGTCCGTGCTGATTTGACTCTTGCCTCATCATGTTGCGACGCCATTTTGCTCGAGCATTTTGAAACCAAACCTAAAATGAATCTTAAATTAAAAAAAATAAAACATGCTTCAATAAAATTGCATTCATCCTTTAATCAATTTAAAGCGTCTGCTGCTAAACAGGGCGTACAAGATCGGACTGAAACCATATTGTTCGATTCCTAGCTCCCTTCGCGCCTAATGCTGGCATAAACTTACGACCTGAAAAGTAAGTTATTGAAATTTAACAGTAGATTAGAAGGGATTGTAGGACCAATTCAACATGGGGTAAAAAAAGTGTAGGTACTATTCCAATAACGTGAACAAACCTGTAAAACTCTTTTGGAAAGACCGGTCTTTTGGGCCAGTTGCTTTAGATCCTTGGCATCTGGATTCTGATTGATTGCGAAGTATGACTTCATGGTGCGTAGCTGATGGTGCTTGAAGCTGGTGCGCATACGTTTTGTGCGTTGTGTGTGGCTCGAGACACTACCTGGTGACGCCACTGAGGAGTCGTAGGCTAACGATTCCATTGATGAGGAGAGATCACCACGATGAAGTATTTCTGAAAAGATATCTCAATGTTACTTTTTTAATTTATTGGTAATCATGGAAGGGCTATATTTCCGAATATATTTCGAAAGAGTTATTTATATCTAATGCGACAAAATATTACTTATACACAGGTTGAATGCACTAATCTAAAAGTTTGTTGTTTAAGTTATGTGTAATATTTTTATTTTATATTAATATTAAATGTTGATGATTAATAATTACATCATGTATGGTACGTATGTAAGTACAAATTATTTTTTACTTTTTAGTTACTTAATGTTATCTGAAGGCGGTTTTTGTATTATTTAAAAATAATTTACTATAGAAAACTTCTTCTGTTAATAATCTAGCGGTTTTACAAATAATTCGAGCGAAGGTGTGCACGGTTTAGAGATTTATAAGAAAAAAGCCATCAGAGCAGTCTCCGGTTGCCACCACATCCTACAGTTTCTATTGTTGGTGACAGGAAGAGCGACGCTATGACTGATTGCAGATCCGGTTGTGGTAACTCGGCGGCAAATTGCAGCGATTTGGAGGCTTTTTGCCATTGTAACCACGAGATGCTTAGGAATAGATTTTTATAGAATAAAAAGTTTAAATGTCATAAAGTACACCATACCGATAATCTATTACTATAAAAAATTACGTCATTTACATTTAAGGCAAAAGCCTAGGTATTTAAATTTAGAAAGAAACAACATTTATTATTGGTTAGAAATAGTGAGATTTTGTTAAATAAAAATGCTAATTAGTTTAAGGTCCGTTAGCTCAAGACCAAACCCACCGAGACCACCAATCACTACGTAAACCAAATCTGCACTACACATATACCTGTGAGAGCATAAAGGAATAAGTAACCCAAACTGGGGGCTGTATTGGTTAAACTGAACCCAAATTCAAACTTAACGCATCGAAATATATATGTAAATGGGTATGGTCAAAAGTATAATAATCAGGTTTGCATCATGGCCATTAGCTTCCGATGTTTTTTTTGTCATTGTAGCTGAAGGCCCATGCCATTGTTATTTTCTTATCTTCTCCATTCTATTTCATTGTCATCTTTGATTTCATTATTAGCTTCCATTGTATTAACCGACTTCAAAGCAGGACATTGTCAATGCGAATGTATTTTTATATTTGACACATAAGACTGGGTAAACCGATTTTGATAATTCTCTTTTTGTTTGATTGCTGGTGCTTTCCATGTGGTCCAATTTCAATTTGGTCCAGTTCTTACAATTTGAGGTCGGTTTCTTTTATCAAAAAAGAAATATTAATATCAGATGTAAATACCTATAGCCTATTCATTTCGTCTCGAGACAAAAGGCAAACAAACATATCAGTGTTTTCCAACCTTTTTGTCATAATTTAATCACACAATGAATATCAATAACTGAATGTTAAGCACAGATAGTTTTGTTTAACTAGCTGTATTGATTGTGTGACAAGGGAATGCAGTTTAATAACAATGATGCATAAATAAAATATCCTATTAGCATATGAGATAAATGAAATGAAATGAAATGAAAAACATTTATTCTCTGCAGATATCATAGACAGCCACTTAAAACTAAAACAACATATAAGGTTAAAAATGAAAAATATCTTTGAACTTGAGCTGTCTGTGTTAGACAGAGAAAGGGCTTAAGACAGCTCAGCATATGCCTTAAATTATGTGAAAACACATAATTCACAGCGCTGATTTTCAGCTGCGACCCATTAGCTTCACAGCTATCATATCATATCTATTATCCGTACGTTTTGGTAAGTTAAGATTTCTTCAGTTGATTCTTTATTTATTTATTAACAATAGACATGCCAACAGTATAGTTAAAAAAACACATCGTTTCAGTGGACTTAAAACTATATAACACACCATTACAGGCACATACACCTTTCACAAACTGTTAACATAGAATTCATAATAATTAATTAACATAATTTATATATTAAATAAAACATTTATACGATTGATTAAAATAAAATGTTGTATAGTATTGTAGTACAGAAAGTAGTGCTTTTCAAATTTAGCAATATATTGTTGGCATATTGTTTGCTTGTTTGCCTTTTGTCTCAAGACGAAATGAATGTGGCATATATTACCTGGGTACTGCTTTAACGTAGAACTTTTTCGGTTTAACTTGAGAACCGGGAACGTTAGGCTCCTCGTCGCGAATTTTAATGATAACCTTAAAATAAAGATTTAATTAAATGGAAAGCGTAAAATCTGTCTTATACTAGCGGACCAACAGACATTGTATTGCTCGAATTGGGTTCGTTTGTTGTTAGGCAATTAACCAATCTCCTTTATGTTTTTTTCCATAGAACGTGACACTGCCCTTATCTTTATATATATGTAGAAAGGCACACCAAGGAGGAGGAGGAGAAGATCGCGGCCTCACCAGTGGCCAGCATTTGAGTCGATCGATAGGTTAAGTTACGCTTGCTGCAACCGGGTGATAGATGGGTGAGCCATTCAAGCACAGGTTTATATTTAATTTCCGACCTCCTCCGTGTTTCGGAAGGCACGTAAAACAGTGGGACCCGATTTTATGATATTAGCCTTAATGTTGTAGTGGGGGTTCTGAGTATGACGTTAGATGGCAATCGGCTATCTCAACTCGCCCCATAGCTACATCTTCTAAAACCTACCCACCTGGGATAACGCTAGGAAGAGAAGAAAGGCACACCAATGTGGAAGATATTTAGTAAGGGATGCGATAGTTAAGTTACGTTGTGGCAATCACTACGGAACGATAGCGAATGTTTCGAATGGCATTAAGTGACTTTGCAACTTGCAGGGCCTGCTATGAAGAGGCGGAGATGATGCAGCACTTACGGAGAATGAATCTCTTCGGCATGACTTATTGAAGTACTGAAGACCGCGGTCATTTCAGGTTGCGTTCGATTATAAAACACTTTGTCTGGATCTTTGATAACTTGTAGCTGAGAGAACAAAGTGAAGGGGCGACTACAAAAGATCCATTAGGGTCGAAGTGCACGCGCCTTGCGGCCCTTAACCATTTAATTACATTACAACTTAAAATATGCCTAATATACATACGCTTTTCGTATGAAGCATGAAATATAATACAAAACCAATAACATAATTTTGTATTTTCTCTGATCAGCCCGTTGGCGCAGTGGACAGTGACACAGTCTGCCGCTCCGGGGGTCGTGGATTCGATTCCCACCTCGAATCTGGCTGTATCATTTTTATGTATATATTTATATATTTCACAGGCATTAAGTGGTCTACCTTAGGAACAGATGTCCGTGTGTCATATGGTCCTGTATATATGTATTTTAAAGACATTTTTGTCGGTAGGAACGATTATGAAACCCTATAACTTCCTCGATACAAATCCAGTCGAACGGTTGGTCGGATAAGAAAAAAAAACACAAAGGAACAAATCAAAGAAAAACCCAAAGTATCTATGTTAAAATACACAAGTATTAATAAAAGGTAACTAAAATGAAAGTTACCGAGAACTTGCGAAAGAATAAAGATAATATTCATGGCCCGCGGAGAGAGAGTAAACAAAAATAAAAGGAGAGCGGAGAGTTCAAAGTTTATTTTCAAAGGGCCCATAATCATCGAGAAGCGAACTTTATTACGCCCGAGGACGAATCTCAAACGTAAACAACTCCGAGGCTATAATACTGTATCTACAACTTAATGAATAGAATACTTCCGTGTGTTTATAAAATCTGACGCTCATAAAGAATTTTATAATATTACGTGTTTCCTGCTAAAACTAACGGACTTTTATACTTTGTACTTTCTTAATGCTGTATACAGACCGATTCTATGCGTATATAAGATCTGCTGATTTGAAGAATTGTGTTTTATACTAGCAGTATTTGTTAAATGAACATGCGGGCGAAGTCAAATGTTAAATGTTAAGTGATTTTGTTAAATTTTGAGGTTTTTTGCGTGCCGCATCCTTGTTATTTAGCTGAAAGCAAAGTAACCTATGTAATTGCCCGTACAATCAGCTATCTACCAGTGAAAATTCCATCCAAACCAGTTCAGCTGTTTCGGAGATTACCCAGAACAAACAGACGGAGAGAAAATATTTTAATTTGCGGTTTTCCCATTGATATCGTATACACAGTCATAACCGGTTAATAAAAAAAAATGGACGAGACGAACATCCTTCAATTTTATTTATGTATATAGATTATACTCCTTTTTAATAAAAAGTAACTTACTTTTATTCCTTAAATATCCAAAAATATGTATTTGATATGAAGAAAATATCACCAGTCTCAATTAATCGAAGAGGAATCGAATCTATACAAACTTACCATCTATACGAATCGAATCTCAACTTATTTGAACCCATACAGACAAACAACCTAGAACTAAACTATAAACAATGATATAAACATCCTTGAAATAAGGATGTGTCAAGAATACAAAACAAGAAAAATATTACGTTATTTGAAACTTTGTCAGCAATATAGATGTCGTCACAGCAAAACAAATCCGTTAGCATCCATCTGACAACTAATAGCGGGAAGGCGTCAACAGACGTCTTGTAATTATACTTTTATTTTTCTTTAGGGCAAATTTGTTCAAAGTGCTGACGTTTTTATGCTAAAATATGGAGATAAAGTCATTAGCAATTTTTACTTTAACGAGACGATGTCGCCTGGGCCCAAATGGGCGCCCTTTGCTCCGGCCCATGGTCAGCAAATTATTATCATATAAATCTCTTCATTTACTACTTAAGAGACGTTCGTCTACTATGTGTCCGAGGTATTTGAACTCCGACACCTGCCTGAGAGCTACTCCACAAAGCACTACAGTGGGCTTGAAAGGGATCGGTTTATTATTCCCCCTGAAGACAAGAAACTCGCTCTTTTTATTGTTAAAGTCGTGTCGAGTCCATTTTTAAATTGCCCACTATGGGGCGTGGGCCCCACGTTGGGAAATACTGCTAGAAGGGTTCTTGTAGTACTATGAAACCCTGAAATGACTGTTGAAATTGAATAAAATGTTTGAAATGAAAGCGGACATAATAGCGGGTTGCAACTAGTTATAAAAAGACGGGTGTTTATGTTCACGATAATCACATTTGCGTGCGGTGTCGAGTCCGGATATCGATACGCTGACCCGGATACCCAGATATCGGTCGTAATCTATATTATTGGTCGATTATATAAAGGGTTTTATGACAGAACAATCAGAAATAAAATTCGATGGCTCTAAGTTAAATTGTCGCAACTCCAAATTCTCAACTACTCAGCGTTAAAAACATGCAAATTGTAACGCCAATCTTAATGTTTTCAAAAACAAATATTAACCCCTATATAAATGTCACATCGTATTTTACGCTAATATATTTTTATATACCATAACGCTAAGACTAATAGGAGCGGAGCACCTTTGAAGAATGTTTCAAAATCGGCGGTTTTTTTCCCCTTTTGAGAGCTTCCGCTGCGTGCGCTGCGTAAACGGTTATAGTTTCGCAAAAATCATGTATGACGAAATTGTCCCCCTTTAAAACTTCTAAATAAAGATCCGCGACAGCATATGTCTATCTCTTAAGGTTGGCTCCCTATAACTCTTTTTATGCTAACCATATAGGCTATCAACCATCACGCTAAAATTAAATCCATTTGTTTATCTAATTTTACGCGGACGAAGTCGTGGGCATGGCTAGTCATTTATATTTCTTAAGAGGACAAAACAATTTTTAAATGTTAAAAATTAAGGTGAGGCACATAAAAAAGGTTGGGAAACACTGCCTTATAATATCGCTCTGCCTATCCGTCCGTCCGTCATCCGTCTGTCCGTCCGTCCGTCTGTCTGACCATGTCTAACTTCTACAATTATGAAGCGAAATGCATGAAATTTGTTACAGTTACATATCGGGTATAAGATTTTATTTTTGGCGTCATAGAGACGTGATTTTTTCCGTCCTATGAGGACGTGCTAAAATCTTATTACGAATTATTATGAACTTTATCGGGCAATAACTTTTAAGTTATTTAACAAATACGTTTATGGCGTGTCACATACGGAACCCGGCTACATAAGCGTGTCTTGACACGCTCTTGACCACTTTATTTATAACTAGTTAGAAGCCGCTATTTTGTTCGCTTTCACTCCAAAAATTTAATTCATTTTAATCAGCTTTTTTTACGGAAAACCTTTAACACTTTTGACTACTCCTTATTATGACGTCGTCTCGAAAGTATCAAAATCGATGCAGCCGTTTCGAAGATTAACCGTAACAAACAGACGTGATTGAATAAAAAAAAATTGTTGTAATCGGCACCGTATAAGTCATAGTCATTTAGTAAATTAATTTTATTTCGACATTATAAATACACTTATTTACTTACTAGCTGGAGCCCGCGGCTTTGTCCGCGTCAATTTAGTGATTTTGTTAAATTTTGAAGGTTTACATTTATTTGTGCAGAACCCAAATTATTTCTCGAAAAAGAAATTAGCCTATAGTATTCCTTGTAAAATGAGCCATAAGGTGTAAGGCCAGTCAAAACTGGTAAAACCGTTTCGGAGGTTAACCGGAACAAACAGACTGACAATGTCTTAACTCGTGTTTTTTAAAGTCCGCGTGTATACCATACATGGATAGAGGCCACGCGGACGTAGCCCGAGGCGTTGGTCGGACCAGGTGAAGGAAGCTCTCGATACACCTCTTTATTGCCGACTGCTATCTTTTTTGTTGAATATTTATAAATTTAAATTGAGTGTTTTTTGTCATTGGTGTACTGACGTAACTTAAAAAAGTAATATATTGCTATTAAATTTAATAAATTGAATGCTTAACAACACGTAGGTACATAAAGTAGAACAGTACTTGATTTTATTATTTCTAGGTGCACATGCATTCCATTGTCAATTGCTTAGTCTCTTATACAAGAAGTAAGAATGCAATCACAAGTATTAACAATTTAAACTTGTAACTATGATTACCTACTAAGAATTCATGATGATGAGCAATAAATGTACACTTAACGTTTAATTTGAGCCATGTTAGGCGTAAACATAGATAAAAAATGGACCGAAGCATGTCCATAGACTAAACAATAATTTTTATTTAATTTATGTAATTGCCAGCTTAAATAATTAAGTACTCTCCTTCATAGACTAAATAAGGGTGTGTTCATAGAGTTACTTTATGTAGCAAAATGCTTAACAACAAATCATATTTTATTATTGAAAGCCTCTATTCGTACACTAACGTCATCGGAGGCCGAAGTGAATCATCACGGAAATGAAGAGAAGCAAGCAAGTAATACTCGAGGTTATGCCGTGGATCGCACTTGTATTCCGGCGGAGTATCGCAGCCATTTTGTTACCTGTAATAAGAAGTATTCATGATATAATTTTATACTTTCCTTTTAACTACATCGCTGTCTATTTACATTAGTTTTGACTATTCTTGCTAAATATGAAGTATCAAGTTTTACAATGGACTGCGCGCCATTTGTTTTTATTTCAACTAGTAGGTTTTATTTACTCGATTTTTATTTTCAGCCAATGTCTCTTTGATCGAATTCATACAGCTTATGGGAAACTCAACGGGAGACATGAAATTTTTGCGATAATTTTTTTTTTATCAAAATAAAATACAGTGCATTAATGAAAAACTGTGCGACAATGCCAATTTTATACAACAGCTTACTAGTGGTAGCGTCACGCTTGCACTCTCTTTCGTCTGCAGCCGATTTGGGACAGCGCATAAGGGTATCGGTGACTCTTTTTCATATAAGATCCGTGTCAAGTAGCGGCAATGCTGTCACAATAAGTTATGGTATTGTTGTCGCGTTTCGTTCGGTTAGTGAGAGTTTCTGGTGGTCTAAACCCCTATTTAAAGGCCAGCAACGCATCTGTAAGCCTACTGGTAGTGTAGATGTCCATTGGCGGCGTTTCACCTAAGTGACTATTTAGGTAACAGCCTGCTCGTTTGTCACGTGTAATGTAAAAAACACATTTCCTCATCGTTTTGAGTTCTAAGCAGAAAATAAGCCCTTTGTGATCGGTTTTTGTAGTGATTAATGATAAGATTACTACTTAGTTGAAAGTGAAACATATTATGTACTCACTTCCTTCAGACACAAATACATGTATAGAAGCTGGTTCTGTGTTGCTGGCACTGCAAGTGTAGTTTCCAGAGTCTTTGAGGGTTGCGCCGCGGACTGTAAGCCTGGACTGTGTGCGAGCACCAGGCTCGGTTTCCACCGTGATACCGCCTCGGGTTGCGTCGTAATTAATCATGCGATCGTTATGATACCAGAAGACGTATTGTGGCGGAGTTGGGCTCTGAAAAGTAATTAGAAAACAGCGTTAAATTCCTAGATGACTCTGATTTGGGGTGTTTGTGTGGTGCAGCTCCCCAGAAAATGGAGCATCTTTTATCGTGTCCTTCCTGACCTGCCATCTGTACGCGGGAGTATCTGCTGCGGGCCACAGATGATTGTGTTCGCCTGGCTGAATTTTGGGACTGAATTGTTTGATGCGCCATCGACACGACAAGTAGAAGATCATCATCATTGGCCTACAACATTTATGACAGATAATTTAAATGACCTCGGGATTATTTTAACACTTGCGTTTATGGTTAGTTAAACCATCCTAGATCCGTATCTTCGACCACAGCTCTCGCATACGAGGCATATTGAGTTTGTGGAGATGCTGCTGTATTAATTCTAGCATGGATTTGTTTTCGCATTTTAGCCAGCACCTCGAACCAAGCATTGTCATGAGATATTAATCCGCCCGAAGTGGTTTTTTTCCATTTGTCTTTACCCTTCGCCAATTTTTACCAGTGATAAAAGTTAATGTCAAAGGACACCATATTGCGCTTTACGTAATTCTTGAACCTCATCATTGGAAGGCCTATTGGGCGCTTGGCATCAGCCATATCTGCAAATAGGGTCTCACACGTTAGACGAAAGGGCTCCATCCTATAAAGGTGCCCTAGCCAGCGCAGCCGCTTCTATTTTAGTAATTTAAAAAATTGTAACAGTTATATCATAAATATATTCAAGTTTGTATAACCTTAGTTTCAATTTTTATGGGGGGGTCAAGGACAGGTATTTTTCAAGTTCTTCTCGTGTTCAAACATTGCAAAATGATATGTAAATACTTATTTGCATTCCATTCTTCACCCGCTTCAGCTTTCGCTCCCGCGTCCGTGTGTACAGTGCAGACAAGCGACGGGTCTAAGCTCTCTTGCAAGCTCTTTTTGTATTCAGACACCGCTAAGCGTTGTTATTCACATAAGTATGTTCTACTATTCGACCGCTTAAGCTTCCGCGCCCGCGTCCGCGTGTACAGTGCAGACAAGCGACGGCACTAAGCTCCCTTCCAAGTTCTTCTTGCATTCAGACACCCCGAAGTGTTATGTTAGTCATATAAATATGTTATACTATTCGTCCGCTTCAGCTTCCGCGCTCGCGTCCGCGTGTACATTGCAGATAAGCGACGGGACTAAACTCCGTTGCAAGCTCTTTTTGTATTCAGACACCGCTTAGCGTTGTTATTCACATAAGTATGTTCTACTATTCGACCGCTTAAGCTTCCGCGCCCGCGTCCGCGTGTACATTGCAGACAACCGACGGGACTAAGCTCCCTTCCAAGCTCTTCTTGTATACAGACACCGCGAAGTGTTATGTTATTCACATAAGTATGTTCGACTATTCGACCGCTTCAGCATCCGCGCCCGCGTCCGCGTGTACAGTGCAGACAAGCGACGGGACTAAGCTCCCTTCCAAGCTCTTCTTGTATTCAGAGGCTGGCGGGCTTGTTTGCGCCGCTATTATTCGACGTTTGCTCTTACTTTTGTCAAGATACGTGCACATAGGAAGCTTTCTACGGGTTTTCGTGTAAATATACGGCCATTTGTGAGGTTTGCGCGGTAAAATGTGTATTATTAAGGAATGTTTCGAGGGATTTCTCCTTAGAATTTCTTTATTCATGTATACAAAGGAGGGAAAACTGACAGGTGAACATGAGTGACTACCGACAGCCATGGATTGGTCTACCGAAAGGGTGGCCGATGCGTTGCCGCCTTTGGAGAAAATGTATGTGAAATTGATATTTTCTTAAAACTACCTAAATCGTATCCTTTCGGAAACACCGAAGCAGGCAATTGATTGCAAAACAAAACTTAAAAGAAAACTAGACACAGGTGACACTATTATTAAGATATATAGAAGTACATTTAATATCACACACACACACAAACACATATGTGTGTATTTGTGTGTGCAAAGCGAAAGGACACCTATCACGAAATCTCGAAAGCCGCGGTACGTATAAACATGGAATTTGGCATTCAGATAGGTTATAGTTAGTAGAGATCCGCTAAGAACGGATTTTTTGGTCGAGTCAAATTAAGGAGCCTAGGGGCTCTTGCAAGCTTAATTTTACGCGCATGAATTCGCAAGGCACAGCTAGTAACGTATAAATTCCTCAGCGCCACTTTTATTATAAAACCGAGGTACCATAATTTATTACATTCAGAAATCCCACCTGTCTAAATGGATCCAGACGTAGACGTCGACCTTTGTTTGATATTACTTCTAAAGAAAATTTACTGTTCCTCAGCTCCGACTCAATCTAAGATATTGAACGTCCCAAACGTTACTATTCCAAATGGTATTAGTTTTACCTCAGTACAGAAAGATATTGGTAGATTTAAATATACTGGTATTAGATCTACCTCAGTATGGATATATCTTAATTTACCAATGTACGAAATATCTGCTACGTTCTACGAAGGTCGCTGAATCTGATCGATTTCTTTTAAAAAAATCCAAGTTCTTTATCTAGAACTGGAATTTAATTCTGTTTCGTCTGGAGTAACATTTATGTTATAAAGCTAAGGCCACTTTTAGTGCAGGTAAAATTTATGCTTGTTAAAGATGAGAATTCGTCTCTCGTATTTTACTGTATTTTCTAATATCGTTGCATTGTGTTGCATTGCACTACAATTTACTGCACTGCAAGGCGTTGCATCTCACCGCAACGAATCGCAATACACCGCAAACCCAACGCAACACACCTCAACGCTCAGCAACACACCGCAACGCATCGCAACGTATCACAACGCGTTGCAACACACCGCAACCCATCGCAACACACTGTAACGCTTCCCAACGCAACACAACACACCGCAACACCCCGCAACATATCGCAACGCGTCGCAAGACACCACAACGCATTGCAACGCACCTCCACGTTCCGCAACCCACCACAACGTCCCGCAGGGCATCGCAACACGCCACTACGCATTGCACCACTCCTCACTTCAGCACACTATGCCTTATTACTAATTAAAATTAAAATACCCCATCTTCTTCTTGTCGTGTCGAAGAAGAAGAAGAAGAAGATGGGGTCTTTTAATTTAACTTAATTTTCTTTTACTCCATATAGAGTATATTTAACGAAAACTGGCCCAAAACACGCTTAACAAAAGAGTTTTTTAGGGTCCATAAAGAAATTAGCGATGATGCAAACCTTTCATTAAATTAACTGGAACTAATTTGATTTAAGATCGTCTTTCGCTCGCCAAAGGTCGTCCGCACATTTGCTGAATTAAATTTTCGTCCGCAGAGAATAATATTAATATTATAACATTACAAATGCGAGCGAAAATACGTTAAAATTGTATTAAGAACGCTTTAAAAATAATAATAAGAATTATGACTTCACAATTAGACTTTTTTTTAATTAGCCTGTAATGTCCCACTGCTGGGCAAAGGCTTCACCACTCTGAGATCACTCTCCTCTATCCAGAGCTAAACCAATGCACTCCTTTCTCGCAAAGGCGTCCAAGTCGTCGCGCCACCTCTTCCTCGGCCTACGGCGGCCACTGGTGGGAGTCCATATAGTCGCAACATTGGCCCACCTTTGCGGGTCCATTCGTGCCACATGCCCTGCCCATAATGGGCATAACAGGGCTAAAATCTGAAAATTCGTGTGCGTGTAATTAAAACATTGAAGAATTGTTAAAATTATTTTAGACTAAGACATTTCTTTCAGCTGTCTGCCAGTGAAAACCCCATCTAAATCAGTCTCGCAGTTTTAGAGAGAGATGATGATGGAGCCAGTAATTCAAAAATAATTTTTCTAGGCTTCCGTACACGAAGGAAAAAAAGGTACCCATAGATCACTTAGTCGTCCGTCTTTCTGACTGTTTGTATGTCCGTCTATCTGTCTGTAGGTCTGTCTGTCAAGACTGTTTTTCTCAGCAACGAGTTAGGCTATAAAATTGAACGAACAGGCCGGCGACCCCTTGAAGCGGTAAAAATAAACTCTCTAAATGTAATGTAAACCATGTGTCAAACTGTCGCGTTATTAATAAATATTAGTAGGATGTTCCGAGTATAAGAAACTACAGCATTATTCTACATGTTATTGGGTAAATAGAGATATATTGGATAATCTAAATCTAAATATCTAAAATTTGCATCGGTAAACTCAATAGAATTTGGGTAAGTTCCACTAATAACGAAGATTATTTACCGAAAATTTATGTTAGCATGGAGGTAATCTACAGCGAGCTGGGGCAATTTATACATCCGTACCCCAGCCCTGGTGGTTTGGGGTTCAATATCCGCTGAATAAATATACATACGCCTATAAATTTGGATGGTCCAGATTGTTAGGGCCTATTCCCATACTAGTTAACACCCGCGACTTCCTCTCATTTGGTTAAATTTCAGACACTTTCTTTTCTACGGCGGCCATTTTGTATAGTCGATCAAGAAAGTGCTTTATCATTTTGGATAACAGCTCCTATATAAAGAAAATGTTGCTAAGGGTTGTTTTTAGAAATTAACATTATGCATAACAAGCAAAAATGAGCCTTTTAGGTAATTGACGTGCAAAGGACATTCGACCTTAGCGTGGCAAACCGATATCTTTGTCGACTATACAGACGTTGTAATTATTTCCGGATAAAAAATACAAATGAAATGAAAATTTTCAATAGTTGTGAAACGCTAACGAACAAATAAACAAACTAACAATTGAATAATCGACAGACGAGCAAACAAACTCATAAATCTAGATTGTTTCTTTACTAGCTGCGTAAAAATTCGATGATTTTGAAAATGAAAATGGAATAAACTACATCAATAAATAAATAATTGCTGTACTCTAGTGTTGAGTCCCTTGACGTGAAGCATTGCCCCACTTCACGCTGATCTTGTGTGAAAGAGGTACTGGTGCCCCGGACCTTAATCGACTGCGGACAAAAATGACTGCGAGCGTGGCGCTACCGCTAATTACCTTTATTGATTTCTTTAGTATCTGCTCTTCTTTTGATTTATTTAATAACTAAATACGAATCAGTCATGGGGACTGCGGAATTAAGCCTATAAGTAGAAAACTTAAGTCGACATGGTGACGTGACCACTTTTACACAGCCTTACTCTATATCAAACTGCTTATATAAAAATATTTACTTCATTAAGTATTGTATATATATAAAATAAATACAGTTTGTTGGTAAGGAAGCTCTAGAGAACGTATAAATGAAATAAGATTCCAAGGGAAATTAAATCTGGAGTTTTAAAGTTTGCTTTGAAAATTGATTTATTGGTGGTTACGAGTGTGTCGATGCTCGCTTACATAGAAGAGTTCCGTATCTGATACGCGATAAATTCTTCTCTTTGACAATTAATATAACAGATTACGCTTTGATATTGTCCAATAAAAAAATGTATACGTGTGTGTGTAAATCGTTTGACATTGGTGTGCGTGAGGTATTATTTTAATAATTTAATACATATGTTGATAATGCATGTATACTCTACTAATATATACAGCTGAAGAATGTGTTAAATTGAATAACTTCAAAAGTTGTTGTCCGCTTTCGTTAGAAATAATTTTCTTAATGAGTTTTTAACATGTGTTATCAACGTGGAAAATTTCATGTTTCTAAATTTAATAGTTTGGGAATCCTAGCTGGAGGACCACCTTGTGGTCGGACACACTGGCGGACGGACAGAGTAAAATTATTATAGGACTTCGGAACCCTAAAAAATGAAAGTGAGTGAAATGAATGTGCTTTTTCCTGTTACATTTTAAGAAACATTACATAGAAAAAAGAATACATTATACTTAATTATTATTTTGGTTCATTTTTGACTCGTTTTCAAAATACTTATTATTTACATTCCAATTTAATTACCCTAAAGGAATAAAATTAGGAAGTCATTGTACATAAGACAATATATAATTAGACAAAGGAAAATATCGGAAATTTTACTGCAATAGAATTCGTATCTGCGACTTTTGGGAAGCCTGCCAATAGCTACTTTATATATTGCATCAGGTGTTCGATGTAAAATGAATGTGTTGCTTGTCATAGAAACCCTTTAAGTTGTTATTTGAGTCAAAGCTACTAAAATTTCAAAGGCCTTAAGCCTTTCAAATTCCTTGTCGCGAATAGTAAAGGGTACGTGAAGTACAGAAATTAAATACGACGAACAAAATTACGTTAAGATTTTACATTTCAAAGGTACTAGGAATCGCCAGCTGAACGAAATTTGGCTACAAACCTTTTTGCAAATCACACGCTTAGTACAACGGCTTATATTGTTCTCTTTGACACTTAATATAACATTCGGTTGTCACGATTACGCTTTGACATCATCCAATAATAAAATGTATACATGTATGTGTAAATCGTTTGACATTGGTGTGCGTGAGGTTTTATTTTAATAATTTAATATATTGATAATGTATCTATACTCCATACTAATATATAAATCTGAAGAGATTGTTTGTTTGCTTGAACGCGCTAATCTCAGGAACTATTGGTATGATTTTAAAAATTTTTTCAGTGTTAAACAGCCTGTTTGTCGAGGAAGGTTATAGGCTATACATAACTTACTTATAGTTTATGATCTATAATCTATACTTCTATTATGAGGAAATATTTGAATGCTTGTTTGCATTGTAAAGAAGGCTCTGAAATTACTGGACTGATTTCAAAACTTCTATCAACATTAGAATTCTACAGTATCCCCGATAAACATAGCCGAGAGAATATTTTCAAAAAGGTCCATATGAAAATTTCGATAATATAAATACCCGTGCGAAGCTTGGGCGGACCGCTAGTTGGTCTATAAATTTATTCAGTTACGACAATAAAGTATTTAAAAGTAACCAACTTACATTCATGTAAAATGCTGTTGGATTACCTAGGAATAATATTGTTGTCGCGTTTCGGCTTGTGACACTTCGCGGTGCCTTAAACTCGTCATTAACGGCTGCCAACGCATTTCCTTGCCTCCTGGTCGTCCAGATGTCCATGGGCGTCAGTAGGCACTTAGCTGCCTGCTCGTTTACCCCTAGTAACATAAAACACCCCTCTTCTAAGATCTACATGCGGCAGATATGTCCAGCCCAATTGTACCTTAGTCTAGCAGCTATAAAAAAGGTGACAGAAAAAAATCATAAATAATATTTTTGAACAGCCAGAATATAAGCCATAAGCCGAGGAGGTCGTGGCCTAATCAGTGATTGGCACTTGAATCGATCGCTGGGTTAAGTAGCTCTTGTTGCGACCAGGTCATAGGTGGGTGGTCCATTCTAACACTGATTTACATTTAATATCTGATCTCCTGCATGTTTCAGAAAGCACGTAAAACAGTGGAAAACAGTGGGAGTGTAGAGATCGTGGGTGTTCACACGATGACGTCAGAAGACAATAGGGCATCTTAACTCGCCCCAGAGCCACAGCCTCTACAATTTAAGCGGGCCAGGATAACGCTAGGAAGAAGAAAAAGAATATAAGCCATAAATTTATTTAGTGACATGTAAAAGAATTGCTACGTAGGTACAAGCAGCAAAAACGGTTTTAGTTTTCCGTAAAAAACGAAGCCGTACGCATTGACAAGAGGAGAGGAATAAATGGAAGTATCTTGTCAACTGTCTCTAAACATTTTCATATTACTGTGTGAATATCGAATAATACACTTTTGTAAGCTGCTATTTTTTTTTCTCTCTCTTTATTAGGTAATTCAACAGTGTTACAGGTTTTAATTTAAATTTACAATATTTTTTTTATAACTAAGACCAAATGAGAATAACACTTATACTTAAAATTTTAAACGAGAAGAAGAAAATACATAACATCTAGAATAAATTTAATTGTTAGGCCGCCTACGGACATCTTATTTGTGTATCGGAGTGTGTGTGTGTATGTGTGTGTGTGTGAGAGAGAGAGAGAAAGAGGTATATGTGTTAATTTTTGCTTTTCTGTGTTTTTCTTTGTGTGTGATGATACATACATATTAGTGACACAAGTATAGTAATAAGTGTCTGAGTATTAGTAACCATCCTTCTTTTTTAATGCCCTATGGAATGACGATTTATTCATATTGAACAAGTCAATGTTTGAATAAAATTTATTGTATTGACAATTATTTGTCAAAATTCTTGTCAATATTATTTGACAAGAATTTTTTTGAATTAGAATTACAATTTGTCGTTCCTAGTAATTCTACTGCAACCGTGCTGGTGACGTCACTAAATACTTTAGAGTCATTATACCATTTATGGGAACTGATTTCCATAAGATGTTTATATTCAGTGTGACCAAGCCTTGCGTGCTTGGTATGAACTAAGCTATATATATTTATTACCTAGATTTTCTTACATATGGCATTAGAGGTAGCGCCACGCTTGCAGTCTTTTTGGTTTACAGCCGAAATAGGCCTGCGTGTACCAGTATATTTCTCTCATGGCGTATCCACATTAGTGCCGTGAAGCTCCGTTAACAGGCGTGAACGGTAAAGTGGACGATTTTTGCGGTGGTCGCGCGCGTTCACGACAGTTCCCCGATCAGAGTCGGTATTTTGTCCCACGACAAAGGGTTTGCGCCTCTTTCGCGCGGTGTTCAGAGGCACATATCCAAATTCACGGCCCCGTGAAGTTGATTCCGCTACTTGGTTCAATTTTATAATTTATATTAATATAATTCTGATAACTGCATCTTTATAGAAAGTCTGAAATGCTATTTTTATAATTAATAAAGACAATTCTAATCATATATTAAGACAATTCAAAAGTAGCGCAAGCAGCATTTTCTACGTCTATTTCGCGGCAAGTTCCACAAACGACTGTCAGCACCCCGTGAATGTGGAGGACATGACCTTTGACGTGAATTCATGGCGTGAATTCACGGCAATAATCGAAATTTATTATTTCGTTTCGTTTTTAGGGTTCCGTAGTCCTACAAGGAATCCTAATAGTTTCACTCTGATGTCCGACTGTCCGCACACAAAATAATCTCCCCTCTAGGATATCTATACTATTAGATGTAGAGACTTGAAATTTACAATGTTGATAGGACTTGCTAAAAACTCATGAGAAAAAATATATTGTGCGAAACAACAACTTTTGAAGTTATTTAACAAATATCTTTATCCGGATACGGAACCCATATATGTAAGCGAGTCTTGACACGCTCTTGGCCACTTTTCTTAAATTATAATAATTTGTTAAATTACGTTTTAATTACTCATGTTATCTTTATACATATCCGGCAGGACAATTAAATTATACATAACAAATGTATGTATAACTGCGTTGTATTGTTGAGAGAATTGGAGCAGTCAGTTCAGTGACCGCTAAATTTTTAATAACATAATTTGCAATATTTTTTTCTATGTTATTTATTATAACATAAATACGAGTACTAGAAGAATACAAGTACATACTATCAGACTCTAAAAAAAGAAAGTAAGCAGGAATTTTAAGATTTAAAGTACAATAGAAAACTGCATTTAAATTTGAGACTATATTATAATAATATTAATAATTGCACAAATATTTAAACATTCATAATGTCTTTAAAGATTACTTAAAAACCCTTCTTTATAAATAAATATATACGACTATATGACACACGGACGTCTGTTCCTAAGGTAGACAAGTTAATGCCTGTGTAACAATCGCCCATTATACACAAATATTTTTTTTTGGGAAACATATAAATACATACATATAGATAATACACCCTGACTCAAGGCGCGAATTGAATCCACGACCCCCGAAGCGAAAGGCAGGGTCACTGCCCACTGCGCCAACGGGTCACGGCACTGTACTTTCCGTAGCAATTTTTAAAATTGAATTCAGCAAACCGGTAAAATTTAGAAACCGCTAAAATTTACCTCGTTAAAGAAGTAAATTGACCAAAATATTTCGAATTTTCTGGATCATTAATTACCGCAAATAAACGAAAGCTGCTGAATTTTCCAAATACGCTCTTAGGAAGATAATATAATTTTGCATAATATTTTATTTTTCGCACTGGTACTCCACAAGCAGACATAAAAATATAGATGTCTATAAATTTGACCAGAATAAATATCAGCTTTGTTTGTTTATTGTTAAACTACTCGCCAATTTGCTTGCGTTCGACTGTCAATAATTTCGACGACTCTTTCACCTAGCACAAGCTTTAAGCATAAATGCAGAAAAAACAAAAAACAATTAATTATCAATAAACTTTTCATAACATTTCGAAAATGCTGATTAAAATTAACGTTACGGCAAATTATTTCGACAGAAGAGGTTGCATGCATCCACATAAGACCACCCGGATAAAACCAAAATGAAGCAAAGATTAGTTTTCGCAGAAAAAAAAAAACAAATGAAAATATCTACCCAAGCACACAACAAACATGTGAGAGCAGGTCAAAGATTATTCGGTGATTCGCTACGGCCGAGTGAATAGTGGAATCCTTCAAAGGACTTCGACAATTGCCTCCACGGACACGGTCTGATATACTTCTAATTGGACACACATCCTCGTCGCCTCGGATCCTTATAATTGACAAGGAAAAAACCAATTCCGACATGTTAATCGATTATTATCCGTGTGAGATTCGACACGCAAATAAGTTATCGGACTGTGTTTATATATGTGCGTGAAACAATAACAATTTTCTTCTATTTTTATAACATTCTCATATGAATATGCTGTTGTATCTAAAAATATTTATTGAGGTTTTGTTTCTCTTCACAATTATATCAAATCAAAGCTATACTTCATAACTCGTAACGATAAAAACAATACCGACAAGTTAATCGATTATGATCTGCGTTTGATTCGATACGCAAATAAGAGAGAGAGAGAGACGAATTTCTTAGCATTCCATGGATTCACCATGCGGGTGCCGGGTCCATCGCGTTGCAGAGGAAGGAACACAAACGAGCTTGGAAGCGGGGAGGGGGGGGGGGGGGGAACCTCAACGTGTGACATAGTTTATGAATGACCCCTTCGGAACGCTATTATATAAGCGTATCTTAACACGCTCTTGGCAACTTATTACTTGAAAGTCTAAAAAGGATATAAAGCAAGTATCCTTGTTCTGAGTCGACTAATTGCTGCTACGGAGCATAACCAGGTCTTGAGATTCGTATGCAAATAGAACGAGACCTAATTAAATAGTTTTTGTCACATGTATTTAATGGAACAAGCTTATATGTTGCTAATAGATGGAAGTGCCTGTTTGTAAGTAAGTTTTTTTTCATTGGCTCAACGATAGAGTTGGAAGGACATCCTTGAGGTCGCCTGTTCAAACCCCGGTGGACTATTTTTGTGGCCACTCCTAATACGAGCTTTTAAATAAATTATTTAACCAATACCTTTATCGCATATCAGTAACGGAACCCATTATAAGCGCGTCTTGGCACGCTCTTGGCCATTTTTAATGTCTCTTTATTTTTCGTATATTCCATCTTATCTTCGTCATAATTCTACTTTCTCTTCTTCTTCTCAGCTTTTTAAAATAATTAGTCACCGGAAAAAATATCAAACTAGAACCCTCTTATTGAAAGTCGGTTAAAACATTAAGCACAACTCAGCTATTACTAAGTACCATAAAGCATTATTATCGTACGGAATATCGGTACGGATATCTTCATCGAGGTGACCCCGTTTGACCCCCGACCAGTTCTGTAAGCCAAATAACATGGGCCACAGATACAAACCGCGCTCTAATGTAACAATAGCGAAACTAACTACCACAGACAAATAGAATGGTCACAATTTTTTTTAAGACCAGAGAGGCATTTACATTTTTTTATGTCAGTAAAATTCCAGATATTTATTTTTATACGTCAGTAAAGTAGCAGTTATTTAATTTTTTATGTCAGTAAAGTGGCAGAAATATATTTTTTTATGTCTGTAAAGTAGGAAATATTTAATTTTTTATGTCAATAACGTGGCAGATATTTTTTTTTTGTAGTGGCAAGCAAGCAAACGTCCTGCTTGCCTGAGATAGTTTGCATCCTGGAGAAAAACTAACCTTAAATATGTATGATGGGGGTGTTAATATTTGCGAAAGATTTTTTCAGATTTTGTGAGACACATTTTCTTAGGCAAATTCGTGTAATTTTTTTCCTATATAATTAATTAGATAGAGGTACACATTTTATTGTTAACGTTCAAATTAAGAAGTAAGAAGCCGCAGTTAATTCACTAGAATCACATTTGCGTTGAATATTATGCTATTAATCTTAATCTATATAAACAACGGTAAAAGTTAATCAAAACTGGAAGGAAAAAGAAGCTACTAGGAAATACCGTATTTACAACGAATGAGCAGCATACAATTCGTCGAATCATTACACGGACAAAAATCTAAACCAACACAACGTTTCGAATCTGACGAAATTGCGCTCGGCACCGTGACATTACCAGAAAATGGGCCCACAAAATATTTGTACAGTCAGCAAAGTAATAAACACACAGGAGCGACTCGAATCTTCGCCTTGTCGAGTAAAAAAACAACTCGAGTCTATGCCTCGCCGAAAAAAACGAGAGCAAGTCGAGTCTTTGCCTCACTGTGAAAAAAAAAAAACTTCCTCCGTCGACAGAGTCGTCTCTCTGGGTAGAACTAATTGCTTCACGTTGCTTTGGTCATAGTTTAAAAAAAGTTATTTGTTGTCCGGAGATGTTTGATCCGACTTTGTTGTCGGCAGGACCACTCATGACCGTTTGATCATTATGCTTTGATGGTTATATACAGCATCCATTCTATTAAGTAGTAAACAGGTAATTTCATTGCTTCTTCTGTGATGATTTTCCACATATTGTACTTCTAATGTGTTTTAAGTTAAGTACAATTAACGTTCTAAAATTAATAATACATTTAAATTGAAGTTGAAAATTACTTCATTTAAAGTGTTAAAATGTAATACAAATCACGTGATTGCACTTGCAAGCGCGCTCCACCATAGACCGCATCTACACTTTATCAAGTGTGACTGCGGTCAAGCGCTTGCCTATCTCCAATATAAAAAAAAAAAAAAATTCAAAAAGTCTATTTCCATCTGTTGGTATTTAGGATTTATTATAGATTCTGTTTCAAAAAATTATCTGTTACGGATCTGAAATTTTGTGAGTTTACACCCAAGCATACGAAACCTTTCCGAAAGGATTTATGTAGAAATAAAACCCGAATTTTAAAATCTTTATCGATACAGTCTACCCATTTTATATTAAGTCTTTGACAATATAAGGCAACATTGAAATAAGATGGGCAACATCGTAAGTATATAGACAAGTAAGTTCAGTATTACTGGATAATAAGGAAAAACAGCATTTAGCTAGTGAAAACTAGACAAACATGTCCATTAAATGATCAGAACATTATGCGGAGAAAAGTCAGTGATAGTGAGACGAGCAAAAAGTGGAATGCAAAACGCATCTGCACGCTTTCGCACAAATTAGAATAATCGTTAACTAATTGTGCGGAAATGATCTGACCGCATCATTGGTACTGGCATCTATGATACAAATCGATAAGCTGATATGCCGATAAATCCATTAAGACTATACTTAGTTAAGTCATCTGTCGGTCAACTCTCTCACTTTTGTTATTAACAGAATTGTAACCAAATTTTAAAATTAGATTCATTGCAAAAAGGTCTTAATAATTTTTTAATCGAAAACTTATGTCCTTAATTTCTAAATAAATTAGCAAGTTTCATAGGCTTGGCACAAGATCCCAACTAAATTAATTGTAGTCTGTAACGAAAAGAGATTTTAAAAAAATCAAAACTTTAGCCTATGCGCTTGAAACTCTGGATATATTAAAAGAATTCAATATTGGTACATATTTGTAAAAGTAGCCATTGAAACGAATCAATTAAATTGGCCGTTTTTTAGAAATTACAGGTGTTACAGACACATTTAAATTTTATGTATATGCAAAGATATCTGCAGTCCTTGAACATAATTATCGTGTGATCTCTATTTTCAGCGGTGTGCATTTATCATTGTGACATTACTTATTTTCTTAGTTCATATTTGTTATTGAAAATTCGCTTTTATTACCAAATGTTCCCATCCATATTTCGCTAACTTTAGCATTTGAGAAATAAAATGTACCAAAATTTACAAATGCGCGGCGTTGGAGTGGGACGGGGCGTGAATTATAAATCTCGTTGTTTACTTGTATATTTGTGTGCCGAGTGGGTGGTATTTGGCTAGTGGAATTTTCTGCGATTTGAAGAAAATCGTTATTTGCTACTTTTTAATATAGGATCCTCGAATACGATTTATAAAGATCAGTAGTTTTGACTTTACTATTTGGTATTGTTCTGGTAAACAAAGCAATTCATTTATATGTATATTTAGAGAATAGTCTTTTTATAGCTAGCCAACTTTATACATCGTAATCTATATATATAAATGCGAAAGATCACTTAACACGAAGTCTCGAAAACCGCGGGGTGTACTAAGATGAAATTTAGCAAGAAGGTAGTTGTAAAAGTAGTAGACATCCGCTAAGAAAAGCATTCCGATAGGGCCAGATTAAGGAAGTCGTGAGGGCTCTCGTAATTTTATACGGTTGAAGCCGCGGGAAACAGCGTGCTTAATAATTACTTACTATGACGAGGTGACAATGTATTGACAATTCTGTCACGTGAAGCGTCACCTCACAGCTGCTTGGGCGGTTGAGCCGGTGTTGAATATTACTTTGCTTCGGTTGTTGGCATAAAGTAGCAGTATATAAAGTAGTACAATAAAATGAACAAACAGACAATGAAACAACAAAAAATATGCAGTTTTCGTATGTTTTCCTATACTTTTGCTACAAGATAATTCTTCTTGCCAAATTTTATGATTCTAGGTCAACGGGAAATGTCCTATAGGGTTTGATTCCCTTGGCGAATGTATAGGAAATGCGATACAAACGGCTTTATCTTTTGATTGCGTAAACTTACATGGTTATGATATAGAAAACCATTAACAAAGTTTTCTGATATTCTAATCTTATTAGGGAGAGACGACCGAAAGTCATATGTTAACTTACTTTATTTTCTACGAGGTTCCTGTTATTCATTTAATAAATGAACTTCATTTTATGATTAAATTAACCAAAAATGTGTCAATATTTTACAGTGCTTGACACTTTATCAACAAATTTCATGGTGATGAAACTTCATCTATACCACTGTATGGAAGTTTACTATTATAAAATTATTTCAAAATTAATATATCTTTCGTAATTTCTACCGGTACTCATCTATTTTAATTTAATTACTTTGTTAATGTGTTCATGCGTTTTCACTATTGACTACAGCTAATTTACAGTATTAAATTTCAATTATATCCAATAAATATTAATCCGTCAGACTTAAAATGGCAATTGAAAATAAGTTATAATAGAATAATCATATATCAACTTACCTCTTCATCTCTTATATCTTTAAGAGTGTATGAGACAACTGTAATTCCCATGTTGATCAGATCGCTAGATGCCACTTCAAATACCTGTAAGTAAGTAAGTGTCATATTACTTATTTTCATCATCAACAAGTCCATACTTAAGTACACATTAAATTTTTGTGCCGTTTCACGATTTATAATTTTTTGTGAAAATGCATATCTTAGAAGATATGAGAGATATAAAATGCAGAGGTAGAGCGGCCGGCGGTCATTGGGGTGAGCGACCAATAGATAGCGCTATGTTTTGTCATCCAACAGTAAGGGTAAGCCAACGTTTGGGCAGGACAAAGTCTGCCGGCCGCTAGTAGAAAAAAACAACTACCTTCTTAGAGAAAATTTTCCTGTCCTTGTATATTTCTTCTACGGTCATAGATCCCATAATTGCACGCTGATGACCTTCAAGGGTTACCAGGGCTATATGTTGGATTTCTTGCTCCGATTTGCCGAGAAATTGCTCACAAGCTGAGAGCAACATTTCAGCATTCTGTCCCTGGATCTTAACCTGAAATATTAGATATATATATATATATAGATAAAATTTATTTGCTTAGAATGGTGAAATTTTATTTTGTATATCACTTTAAAATACCGTTCATTAAAATAAAAATATGTATTAAACACTAATTTATTTAAACCTTGCAAACATATCTTGATAGAGAGTCTGGGATTAATTAATTTTTGGATAGTTTAGCAAACAGCTTTTCTAAATTACTAACAAGCCTGGGGCATTTTTTTAATGGTTATTATCATGTAAAATTACTTATCACCTTTGCATTATATTTTGTTAATAAATAATAATGGGCACATGTGTGAATACCGACACCCATGTACAACTGCACACCAGGGGGCTTGTAGATGTATTGTGGACTTTTGGGGAACAAGTTTGCTCTTTTCTTTTTAAAGGCCCCTAAGTAGTATCGGTTCGGTAATACTGAAGCTGGTAACTGATTCTACAATCTACTTCAAGCTGCGGGCAATCCTGAACTACTTATCTGGATCTTTGAGGACTGCAGTTGAGAGAACAAAGGGAAGGGGCGGGCACAAAAGATACAATAGGGTCAAAGTGCATCTCTTATGTAGGCCCCGATTACATACATTACAACTGATTTTACTAAGGACATATTTCTGCTGTGCCAAAGCTATAGGAATATTACCTGAGCAATGCCTGTGACAGATATGGGTACACCTTGGCTTGTATATACAGTAGGAGATTCAACTTGCAGAGTCATGGTATTAAGTGATATCCGCTGAACACGTTGAACAGCTGGCCACACAAAAGCTCTGCCACCAGGTACAAGAAGGGGTTTTGAATAGCAACATCCTGGAGAAACAAACACAAGCATTGTAAACAGCTTTCATTAAATATAGAACATGTACAATTACGTCTAGCGGTAAAGGGGGAGGAGGGCATCACCAAAATATGACATTGTGTGACAACAGGCAGGGATAAACGGACAGGCGTTTTATCAAACTGACCACCGACGCCCATGGACTTTTGTAGCAACAGAAGGCTCACAGAGACATATTAATGGATAACACTGTGTTTCATTATTGTTATAAAATTTGTTGCTCCGATTGTTTCCGAAATAAAGTAAAGTAAAGTAAAATAAAAAATAAAAATAAAAAACTAACACTCATCTTCACTGTCAGTTATGTTTCAGTAGTGTTCACTTCCCTCCACCCTTATTCTCCTAGAACCGGAATCGAACCTTCGTAATATTCCTATTACGAATAATCTTTATGAAGTCTTTATCTTGATGATGGTTCGATACATGTCATGGATTTCCCTAATGTAGTGCGTAATTTTAACAATGCTTGAGAATTACAAAGATGCAAAGTTTGAGCTGAATTTTAGGTTACAAATTTTTTCTCCAACTGCCAAACAATGGCTGGAAAAAATAAAACTATGAGGAAAAAAAAACCATTAATCCGTTGAAAATTACTCGTTCCCAATGAATAAGTCATTATAACAAAAGATTTCTTGGGACGGAAAACTTAAATGGAGTCAGCTATCGGTCTCTCGCAACCAGCCGCCTCTTGAGATGCAAATTACAACCCCTTCATCTGCAACCCTTTTATGTTAAAAGGGTGTTTAAACCCCTCACTTAGTCTGGCGTTGATTGCGGATAGCTCAGATTTTCGTACCCACTCATAGCAGCTATGAACTTGTATGAAGAATACACGTGACTGTTAGGCGTGTTTATGGTCTTCTGGTACTTTAGAACCTCAAGAGCTCAATGGTGGCAATGGTAAACTTCAATTTCATTACGAATTAGGTTTATTTCCCTCCCACTTGAAGTACTAGCTTTACGTTTAGTGAGATAAGAAGCAGAAGTATTAGGAAAAACTAAGAGATTCCATCTAGCTGATTGAATAAAAGTTTAGACTGTAAGGTACCGCTTTAATTCCCGATTTATTATCTACTAGGTTAGACTGTTGTTGCATTCGTATAAAAAGCTTAAATAGAGTAAAAATATGAATGGGTTAATAAAGAGAAAAAGATTCTGTAAGAACTGCTCTATTGTCAAATAGGTTGGACTATTGTCGCATTCCTATCAAAAGCTTAGATGGAAAAGAAATGCAACCGGGTGAGTCAGGTGGAAATGAATCTGTAAGAACTGATCTATTGTCTAATAGGTTGGACTATTGTCTACTATTGAGATACAAATTGCTACCCTTTCATATGAAACCCCTTTGAACATGTTAAAGCGATGATTAAACTCCTCACTTGCACTGGCGTTGATTGCAGACATATTCAGATTTAGCTTTGTGTTATTTGAAGGATTACTTAGGCCTTGGGGAAAAAAGGGGGAAACAAATTAGGAGACTGATCGGAAACATATTAGGCATCCCAAAATCCCTTTTTACTTGAGTCGGAAGTAAATAAGTCAAATTATTCTTTAAATATTGATTAGTTTTTATTTAACCAAAATACGATTAAAAGTATCTCTAAGAAATTCTCTTGACGAAATCAATACTTGTTCACTTACTTCTCTTCTTCGGCAGTTAAAACATCCTGTAACAAAACACAAATACTTAATATCAGTTTATATAAAAATTTTGGTCATAAATTACTGAAGTCTTATCTCAATTCTGATAAGAAATAAATACTCGACTGAGTTTGTTGTGGGCTCTTTTGAGATCGGGGATGCGAGATTTTTTGCCATAATTTATTGCAAAGTAAATTTTTAATACAATACTCTATACTAGAGATTACCGGCTGTCGAAATTCGCTCATAAACCTTTTGCGTACGTTATATCTGTTAACGGAAAAATAAAATTGGACAATTAATATAATGGCGGCTTCACATTAGTGCCGTGAAGCTCCGTTAACAGGCGTGAATGACAATGTGGATGGTTTTCGCGGTGTTCGCGCGCGTTCACGCTAGTTCCCCGATCACAGTCGGTATTTTGTCCCGCGACAAAGGGTTCGCGTCTCTTTCGCGCGGCGTTCACGGATACACTTCCACAATCACGGCCCCGTGAATGTGGAATAATTAATATAATTCTCATAACTGCATGTTTAGAGAAAGTCTGCAGGCGAGTGAGGCTATCGAATGTTTCGTTATATATTTACATTTAAACAGCTGTTGCCCGTAGCTTTGCACAAATCGATACAGAGAATACTTGCACCCTGTAATGTACCCGAAACAAATATGGTCTTTCTAAGGGTAAGAACCCCCTATATTAATAGGGAGTTCTTACCCTTAGAAAAAGTAGGGCGCGTCAGATGACGATAAGGTAACTTAATAATATGGAAATAAGTTTACATTTCAATAATTTGACGAATTCAGTGTGAAATAAGAGAATGGAGAGTCATAAAGTTGTAAAAGAAGTTTGCTTGCGTCAAATGTTAATGCGTGTTGAGAAAATTATGTTATATAAAACAGTTCACGCACTTTAGTTGCAAGTTAATTTTCCTTGTATTGTATTATATTGTAATTTCACGCGTCTGTGTGGCAGCACTGGTAATCATGCGTAGACTGAAATCAGCTCCTAGAGCTAGTTCTTACTGCCTTATCTGTAATATGTATAATTCTTGTTTATATGTGATTATGTTATAGGTGATTTTTTTGTTTTTGTTTCGATGCACGCTACCGAATAAAACATTTTTCTTATTTTATTTTATTTATTTAAATATACGACCCCAATTATTTTTTTATATTGTAAAGAACATCATAATCTGTTGACTTTCTCAATGCAATGTAGCTGAAACCATCAATAACGTCTTAAGGTTAACATAACCTTTTTTATCGTTTTGTCACATAGCACTATTAGCAACACAGGCTCTCCTACTACCGTTATCCCGTTATATCGACTCAAATTCCGATCACAGATTAAGTTACAACCTTCTCACACAGTTATCGGTATTGTTGTTTATTAATAAATTACTTCTATTTATATTTGATGCCGGTGACGGTGGTCACATACCGTCAAGTAATCCGTTAAACTTGGGTAAACTTGGATAAACTTGAACGCTTATAAGACATAGATAACTTTACGAATATGTAATGACATAAGTCCAACTTCAAAACTACAACTGGAAATACCCTCTTCTCCACCCCTGTCACAACATGACATGACAGAACTGTCCTACTGTGTCTCTACTTTAATTAACGTTGACATGAGAATCATCGTTAACTGTTGAAGTCTTTGAAAGGAAAAACAAAGTTTAGTTTAACAGTGCAGTCCGTGGAACTAATTTACTTTGTTTAGTTTTCTTTTAAAAACAGTTAACTGAATGCTAAGAGCTAACTACTGTTATTTTCCTTGCTCCACTTTCAACAAACTTAGTATTGATTTCACGACGTTTTTCTACATAACTAATAAAATAATTGTATATTGCAACGTTCAAACATTCAGTAACATTACTTGAAGTATAAATATATACAGGACTATATGACACTCGGACGTCTGTTCCTAGTGTAACTATAAGGTAAGTAGGCAACTTAATACCTGTGTTACAGGTAACAGACGCCTGTTATGCAAAAATATATATTATTTGAAGAAACATATAAATATATACGTATAGATAATACGCCCCGACTCGAGGTAGGAATCGAACCGACGACCCCCGCGGAGCGGAAGGCAAGGTAACTACCCACTGCGCCAACGGGCCAGTCAAAGGATAGGAAGGAATATAAGGAAGGCGAAATTGATTACGGAACCCTAAAACGGATTTTAAAATGTTTTTTCTGATTAAAATAGCTAAATTAGAGCAGTTTCTACTGCTCAGCACGTCGGCGAGCGTAAAATAAAATGGTTCGCGCAATACGCTGACAAAAATCCAGATTTGCCCGAATTTAAGGCCCATTCGAGGGCAGTTAGGGCGTGAGCACACTGTGAAATTAGATACGTGTTTAATGTTTAACAAGGTGCCGCACTTTCGCTGTTCAAAACAATTTCACAGAGTACTTAGTAGCCAGATAACAAAGAGATGTAGCAACAAAAGTGTGCCAGTAGCCATTTTTTTTGATTTCAGAGTATTGATAAAAACGGCCTATGCCTGAACGTGAACTCAATAATAATAGCTGTTACGAGTATACATATAAAAAATATAGTCCTATATATATATTTATTCTATATTTGTAACTTTACATGCCGTTTCTATGGCTGCATTGTTTTGTATTGGCAGTCTGCAAATAACTTATTTATAAATGAATCTTCATATTTTTAATTTATCAAAATATTTTACTAGTTAATTAACTAGCCATTTCAATATTTATCCGTATCAAGCCAACAGACAGACAGATAGACAAAATGTAATAATATGTGTTTATGTCTTAGGCATAACCACACATAATTATTAACTCAATTTATTTTATGTGAACGTTACATATAGAAAGAACTTTATTTATTTTGTAAGATTTAAGCATTTTATTTGTAAATAATTATATTTATTAACTATTGTAGGTCTTAATAGGAAGCAGATCGCTGGAATATGGATCTAAAGTCAATAATGTCACATATGACGATATTGGTACGGCGGCAGAGATTTTGTGTAAGTTTTAGACTTATTCTTCCTTGCGTTATCCCGTTCTTCCTTGCGTTATTCCGTTTTGCTTCCTAGCTATATAGCTAGGAAGCAAAACGCAAAAAAAGGATAACGCTAGGAAGAATAACTGGATATCCAGTTATTCTTCCTAGCGTTATCCTTGTCTAAATCCAGGGTCCACTTAAGATGTGGATATGGAGTGAGTAAAGATGACCGACTGCCATCTGACGCAATCCTCGGAACCCAATACAATCTCACGATCAGTGAAATTAATCGGGCCCCACTGTTTTATGTGCGTTCCGAAACACGGAGAAGGTCCGATTTTTGAAAACATGTGTTATAATGGTTCTCTCTATCTCCCGGCCGTGGTAATAACTGCTTAACCTAGCGATCGATTCAAATCCCGAACGCTGAAGCTACGCCTTCCTCCTTATTTGACTTCGTAGTATTTTTTCATATGACCAGAAACGATAATTTTTAAATATTCTATTTGTCAATTAGTAAAATATTTCAATTTTTCTCTTTGACCGTTCGGACGAATTTTAGATCAGATTTTCAGTGGATAGTAAAAAATATACATACTTGATTGTATTAGCCCTCAATCGTACTAGAGTTAAAAAAACGTTGCGTTAAATCCCGGCGTGGTCGCTTTTTAGCGTCGTCAATATTAAAATATGGCGTATATGTATATATATAGCGTTGAAAATAGAATCCTGGCCGATAAAAGAGCGTCGCGTTTTAAAAACGCTTCCATGTGTACGTAAACTTGGGAAGTCGTTATTCTATTTGAACGCTTTTTAAACGCGCGTTATAAAAGCTCTCGTGCGAATGGTGTAAATCTTTTGGAATTGCTGTGCGTGTGGTATATTACACATTTATAACGACCGTATTTCATTACGTATTTTTAAGTGGTTTTAGAATTAGGCTCTGTTTCTGGTTCTGCTTATCTTTTGATTTTTCTATTGCCAAATAAATTATTTTTGATTTATTTAAATAATTCAATATATTAATACTGCATATTATAAAAAAATACCAGCATTCAAACACCTCCCTCTATATGAACTACAATTGTGCCAAATCCTATGTCCGCGCAACTTTCATAAAATGGTACCTAAAATTTTCGCTTCATGTATAAGTACTATTCTTTGATATTTCTGTGTTTTTGTAGATAAAGCTTCAGGTGGCAGTATGGACTGGGTGCGGCATACTATGAAGACACCTTTGGTGTATACCTATGAATTACGTGGACAGTCCTTCCACTGGCCAGCTTCTAGGATATCAGAACAGGGTGAAGAAGTCACTCAGATGATTTTGGGACTCGCAGACGAGGCCAGAAACTTGGGGTACTTTTAGACCGACGTGGAGACTGTTTTACCGTTTGATCACAAAATCGGTAAAAACAAAAAAATTTCAAATTTAGCAGATTGTCTCTACACTTAAGAAGTACTTCTAATTTTCAACGTCATCACCCTCAGAGAATATCAATCCACTGATTAAGCTATTTTTTATTGGATGGCTTTTTAGGGTTCCGTAGTACTACAAGGAACACTTATAATTTCGCTCTGTTCGTCCGTCCGTTTAAATTTTGTATTTTTGACGTAACATCTTGCCCAACAAACATCTGTACTTGAGTATGATTGAAGTGTATGTTAGCACCAACAATCTGTTTGCCAAGATGTGACGTCATGGGGTTTGATTGTTTTTTTGTTGTCATATGAGTTATGTCTTTAATTTAATTGATTTATATTCTCAAAATGTTAAATAATCTAAAATATTTTAGTATTTCCACTTGATTTATGTAATATTTCAGCCTCTTTCAACTACCCAATAGAAAAAATTATAAGAATTTATTGTAGTGGCATCTACCCTATTGTAACAATATCAGATTGATACCTGTTGCAGTAAAATCTGTGGTGCATCATACAGATGCCTCATAAGGTATTCGAGTAGGAGCATTAATCTCGTAGTCAGCATCAGTTGGTGCGGCGCAAGATTCATTGCGCGTTTCCTATCGTTAATTCCTAAAGTGTCCACTACCTAAAAGTAAATAAACATTAGTGTAGCAAGTATAAAATTCATCCATATAGAAAACGAATTAATTTACGAGCATTTAAAATGTTTGTAATTATTTATAACTTTACCAAAATTATATCCAGAGCTGATAAAGTGCACAGAATTTGTAAAAACTTACCTTTATAATAGCATTCGAAGTTAAAAGTAGTACAGATTTCTTTTGCATCAAAGTCAGAGAGTGGAATAAATATACAAGCAGTTGGGCATGTTCAACATTCAAATCTGTAAAAAAATTAGAAAAAAAAGTTTTAGGCGATTCGCTGGCCCCTAAAAAAGTGACACCAAAACAATAATACTTTATTTAAATAACTATATTTTAGATTCTAGTGCATTCTAAAACACTATCTATACCTACAAATAAAATAGAATAAAAAAAACGCACATACAGAACCTACTGTCTGTATGTAATGCCGAAATGATTTTTTTTAACAAATCGCATACGACCACTATTTATAGGATGCCTATTAAAAAAAACGCAAGTTAAAAATTTTTTGTCTGTCTTGTTTCGGATAATCTCCAAAAAGATTGGTCTGATTTCGACGAGACTTTCACTGGCCGATAGCTAATGTTGCAAGGAGTAACATAAGCTACAACAGTTTTAGAATAAAAATTAGGGTTCCGCACAAAAATTTGTATTTATAGTTCTAGTATCTTCTACTAGTTCTAGTATGTAAGACATTGACCTTCATAATCATGATCCTGACTGGGTTGGCTGTGTAGGGCACATTCCTGCAGCGTGTTGACAATCTTATGCCACATCACCAGTATGCTGTTCTCTCGGTCTGCCGCCGCTTTGCTGAGAACCATACCACCTAGTAGTTTCACTACACGTGGGCCAATCTAAAACATCAACAATATATTAGTCCCTATTGCTTTTCATGATTATACTAGCAGACCGGGCATACTTGTCTGTCAAGATTTTGGCTCATCTGCTTTTAGTCAATTAACCAATGTTCTTTATGTCTTTTTCATAAAAGTCTGACTAAGGCCGAATGTTTTATTAAATAATAATTTTATAGAGCAAGTCAAACAAAAGTTTGACGTATACTTAAGTATACATATATGTTTAGAATTTGCCTTTCTTTGAACGATTGATTTTTGTATAAATATATAGATAGATGTTATTAGCAAACACGATACTTAATATTTTTGAATATACCTGTATTTGCCTGGTGGCAATTTTTAACTACATTTAACTAGAAAAATAATACTACCAAATTGTGTAAAATCATCGATTGTGTGAATTAATATAATGCGAATTAACATAATTAATGTGTGAATTAATATAGAGCTCATATGAATCAATAAAGAAAGATTGAAGCAGAAACAATCTTCCAGAGTGTAAGCAATTCTTTATAACCATTTGATAATAGAAGCAGTACGCTACAAAAACATTTTTATACAAACATCTTGGCAATTTTATTTCATAATATGATTTAGTCTGACATTAGGAAACAAACAAAAATATAGAAACAAACCTGTAATGGGGATGAGTAACTCGAAGTGTTGCTTCTTTCCGAACCTCGTATGTAATAACAAATGCGCGGGTTTATGTTTTGTCTAATGCTGTTAGACGTTAAGTTTGACGTTAGTCGTATAGGGGGTTGTCATGTGTTTTAACTTTATCGACTGAGTAACGCCAGTGGTGAAATTATTGGTTGGATCTTTAGCGCTAAAAATAATTTCTCTCAAAAATAAGGTCACTTAAATTGGGTACGTATGAAGAAAATTGACGTGTTTTCAAATATACTTCTATTCTGAGAAATGTAAAAACCTTGCAAGTTTCTGTTTTGTAGGGATTATCAGAAAAATGTTTATATTTAGGAATATATGTCAAAAAAACGGAAGTGTTTCAAACACTTCCGTTTTTTTATATTTTATACCTTTGTATATATTATTTATACTGTATATTGAGTTGGTAAATTTAAATATATAATGTTACCATAAACAGTTAAGTTAGTATCTGTACAAATTGTCTATGAACAGTGTGTCTTTTATCTCTACTCTCCGTTCGGAACCGGTTACTGTGTCAAGTTGTTGCGTCGAAGTAAAAATCAAATAGACTGCAAACATGAAATCTACTGTATTATTCTAATTTATACGGTCCTAACCAGAACATAGGCCCAACACTGTATACTACTGTGTGTATATATATTTACTTTTTACTTCTGTATATATTCGCATACCCAACAAATAGGATCGCAAAGTTTTGGTTCTTTGGGATGTATATAAATGTGCAACTATAAATTACTTTGAATGCATTTAAAGCACAATTATGTTTATTTTTTTGGCATAAAAACAGCAATTAAATGAAAAATGAGGATCTAAGAAAATACGCGAGAAAATAAAATTTTTATACCCAAGGATGCGGACAACACACGATTATTAAATAAGGAGGCGCTTTTGGCGAAAGATTTATTATTCACAGCACACGTGGCCACATAAATCAACCTTTGTACCTTATTGCCTAACTCATAGAGGTGTTTTTTCAATGGTAATTAATTCACAGCTTCACCCCTTGAACGACAGCGATGTGAGATGAAACCACGCGTCGCGGCTAAAAGATAATTATTTCCCAGGCCCCTTAATTATTTTTGCTTAAGCCAGGTTGGTAGAACGATTTTCAAAACAACAAACATCTCTGTTGTTTATGGTTGCGATCAATTTTGTGATGTTAAACATAATATATAAAGAAAGTAAAAAGTAATTATTCATCTGGTAGGTCATAGACGAGGTATAACCAGCATTGGATATACGTAAATAAAATTCCCAAATCCTACTTATTTCAACGTCTATTTTAAGTCATACGCCAAATAAAGATTTCTTACTGATCATTATCTTCATTTTGCCGTTTTATCAATATTTGTATGTTTTGATGATTAATTAATTTGCGGAAAAAAACAACAACAACCCCAGCCAAGTCACCCACTGATTAAAATTAATCTAAATTAAATTTTTGATAAACGGATGGCGGCGATACATCTAGAAGAAGTTTATCGTTATAACAATATCATTGTTTAAGTTGTTTTTAATATAATCAGGTCAACTGCTTGATGCAGGCTTTGAGGTTTGTTTGTATTTGTGTTTAGGCTAAACATAAAAGCTATTTAGATTTCTCAACTTGCAGATGAGTTTAGTTTAAACAAGTGATAGCTTAACTGGAGCCCGCCACTTAATAATCCAGCTTGCTGGAGTGAACAAGACATTGCAATTCAAAACTTGTATAATCCTAAACCACTCCCACTCGCCACCAACTAGTGCTCAAACTTAAAGTCCTTCGACAGCATTGATTTTTCAAACTTTGGACGTATTTAACACTGATTTTTATTTTTTTAACGTTGACCAGAGACAACGGGCAGGTGGTTAAATTATATATGATCTACGCGCACCGACGCCTATACGCCTACTGCAAAATTTGTTCACATCTGATTTCCAAGAGCACAAATATTGACTTATTTTAACCAAAGAGATAATTGATCAGTTACGGTATTCAAATTTCAATATTCTTCTGACAGAAAGCACATCATTTTAACCAATGAACAGCCACAATTATTTAAAGATTGACATTAGACTGACCATGCAGGAGATAGAAGCCAAATGAAGTCATAAATCATCATAACGAAGGACACGCGAATGCTTTTTGCGCTGATTTATAGTTTGGACAACTTTAATTTGCAACGTTGACAGTTCTATTCTGTAATCTGTCTAATTTATTTCAGCTCAAAACTACAATCTCACTTAACTTCATCACCCGACATCGTGGCAGAACTAAAAAGTCTCTCACAATCTCGCTATAAATAAACCCCAGCCATGCGATTTTTAAAGATCTTCTGCATCTTCAACCTACAATAGAGATAAATAGACCAAAAGGTCATTTAATATTCTGTAATTTTTACCAGTTTCCACAGTTAATACAGAATTGAATATATAACTTCACTTATGCACTATCAGGGACTATTGGATATTGAATATAATTTTATACCAATATTCGCAATCTAAACAAACAAAATTAGTTTGATATTTTATATAGATTTGAAATGTAAATTTCAAATTTCTAGAACAAAACACGATTTGTTATGTTCTAGAAATCCGATTGTCGTTCGTTCATATGATTGGGGATTTTAAAGGAAAAAGGAAAGAAAATATTTCTTCTACAACAAGCTCGCAATGAATAAGACAAAAGAATAAATATTAAGGCTTACTGGGTGATGCATTCTGCATTTTATCTTCGGGAGCGTAAAAACGGATAAATGTAAGTCCGCTGTAAATCCCGTTTCTTAAAACTTCTACTGCGACATCCTAAGTGAAACGCTCTGGTGTATAAATGTTAAAAGGACACAATTAAAATAGCTTTTCAGTTAAGTATTTATTTTCTTTTGACAAGCAAATGGGCGGTTTATAAATATAAATATGTGTATTTATAAAAAATACAAATAAATAAAAATAAACTATTCGGCGTTATCATATACAGTTATAAATATTTCTTGCAATATTTGAATAATCATTAATAAAAGATATTCAAAAGAGCTTGTTAATTTGAATACCTATATCATTTGAATTTAAATAAATAATAATATATACAGGACTATATTATGACACACGAGCGTCTATTCCTAAGTTAGACAACTTAATGCCTGTGTTATAGGTAGCAGACGCCTGTTATACACAGATATTTTTTTTATAAATATATACATATTTATATATACCCAGACTCGAGGCGGGAATCGAACTCACAACCCCAGAGCAAAAGGCAGGGTTACTGCCCACTGCGCCAATGGTTTAACTGATTAAAAAATACTACGGACTTAGACAAGTGTATTGCAGAAGACTGAGTATTCTTTTTTGCCAGCATCTTTCGCCTGCTTGCTTAATGCGAACACTTCATTACGAATGTCTTGATTAGACGCGTACATACATTTAATATTTTGACGTTTTTGCTTTAAAAATCTTGCCTAGAAATAGTTAGGTACTCAAGCAATCTTTCAGAAATAAATATGAATTAAAAATACCAGACAACTTCAGACCAAGTCTGTATTCGAAACGGATTTGTGTAATGTTTTTAAAACATGTCTTCGAATCTTGAACCGTGAGCTAGGGTTTAATTTTCATTCGATGCGTTCCTAAAGCACGCTCGAACAGTTTTAGAATTCCATCTGACTCGCGTTGTTTGAACACTCGTTCATGGACATTGACTGTTTGTTGAGGATCTGATATTAGAAAAGTATAGTTTTGTTTATTTTGCATGACATGGGGCAGACGGACACGAGGTTCACCTATAAATAAGTATAATTGTTATCGAAGTTGTTTTTAAATGAATATAAAGGCACATCAGGATGGGTGAAGGCTCATCAGTGGGCGTACTTCAATAATAGTGGTTTGGTTCGTCTGTCTTCCATAACCAGGATAACTGACGCAGCACTTAAAGTTAAAATCTGAAAGAAACGGATTTCTTGGCAATGCTCCATGGATTGACTGTGCGAGTTTCGAGACCATCCTATTGCAGAGGAAGGAACTAGGGTTGTGTCCCAAGTGTAGGTTTCAGGGTCCCTTTAACGTGTACATGAACACTCCGCTCCACTACTTGTGTTATCTTCCAGTTCCAATCTGATTTCACCCTATAATGATCTTTCTATTAGTCTTCATCATGGTGATGGCGATCAATCTTATTTCTTTGAACGTGCTTAGGGTTGCTACTAAATTACATCCTCCTACAAATATTATAAATACTTTTCAGGTATGTCTAATATTCCAGTTTCCCCTAATAAGTTTATTAAGAGCTTGTATTAGTAGTAATTTGTTGGGGTTAGAACCGAGTACCTTGCGGATTTTAGTTTCTATTCTACCATTGATCTATTGAGTCTCTCAGACTGCTGTTCACACATCAATCACCGCACATTGCCAAAATTTTTAAACATGTCAAATGCATTTATGCGTTTCATTCAAGCAAATTTTTGGAACGTAGCCTAAAGATTTAGTTACCTATTGTACTTGTGAAGGTGTTAAGGCACCTGAAAAATGACTGAACATTATGTCAACGCTGTTAGTGAGACGCTTTGCAGTATTTCTAACAGTTATTAATGTTGACAGTTTCGGTTATTTTCGGAGTCAAGTGACTCGGAGTTACGGATGGGTGTGTCAACTTGCATGAGTTAGAGCTGAAGATACGTTGAGACTGTTGAGACTTGAGGCAGTTCAGAGGCCGCGCGTGCTGTCACTTAGTTACGTACTCAGCGACACATGGACTTCAAAACTGAGATCTTATTTAGTTTAAGTTAGCTTTCTATAATTTAAAAGTACTTGACGATATAGGCGTGGATGAGAGCATTTCATGTACAATCCATAGTCTTAAATGAAAATCTTCAGTCCAGGATAGAAGTAATCGCATGGAGCCCTTCTGCACCTTGTTGATAGTTTTCCGTTAGCAGGCCATAGCGGCACAAGGCGGTTTTATTAATGCTTGTAAAATAATATAATTTATCGTTAACTGTTTATCCTGGTTGTTACGGACAGATGATAAATGAAGAGTGACATAGCGACGTCTTTTATCGGGCACATCGACAACCTAACTAAGTGTGGCTGGCACTAGTGTAAATAGTGAGCGAGATAGCTAACTCCCGCCGGAGTGAGACAGAGATAGTGCTATCTCGTTCACGTTAACACAGATCGTTTACTCGTTAACGGCGTACACTAGTGTCGGCCTCAGTTTAATACTTAAGGTCGTGCCTAATTGTGGGACGGCACGTTCATACGACGCTGATTGTAACCAGAGACAATTGTGCTTATAAATATACTTCCACGAAGAATAAGAAAAGTTCAGTGTTATTTAATTCCCTAACCCTGTTAGAGAATCGATCTCCAACACTGGTAATCCTAATCAGTATGTTAGCCTAAAGTTATAAAATTTATAGAGATTTTCAGAGCAGATTTTAAATTGAATTAGACGCGTATAACATTGGGAATCTCCTTCTTCCTAGTGTTATCCCGGTCTAGTACCAGGGTCCGCTGAGATTGCAGAGGATATCGCTGTGAGGCGAGTTAAGATGACCAGTTGCCGCCTCACCTCCTCGTCCTGGGAACCACCGCGATCTCTACAACCTTACGACTAACATCAGAAAGTGCTAAAATGGATCGACCCAAATGCCGGCCACTGATTAGGCCACAACCTCCTCGCGTACAACTTTGTGAATATTACATTAAAACATTATCTTACAAAGACACACGTAGCTTAATAAAATAGTGGCAGAAATAATACTAGCAGATACTCGTTTTTGAAAATTACATGAAAGCATTTCGTCATATAGATAAGTAAATAATAAATGAGTAAATATATATAGGTCTCTATGACACATGGACGTCTGTTTCTAAGGTAGACAACTTCGTGCCTGTGTTATAGGTAACAGACGCCTGTTATACACAAATATTTTTTTAGAAATATATAAATACATGCATATAAATAATACACCCAGACTCGTGGTGGGAATCGAACCCATGACCACCAGAGCGGAAGGCAGGGTCATTGCTCACTGCGCCAACGGGCCAGTCATAGTAGTAGATACACGAGAAGATACTTACTTACTTAATACGATGGCGCATAGACCCAAGCTGGAGCTTGGCCTCGGAGATTAAGTGACGCCACTTCTTGCGGTCCTGTGCCGTTTCCCGCCACTGCGTGGCCTGAAGTTGGCACAAATCCCCTTTGACCTGGTCCTTCCTGATAAAAAATATAATAAAAGAGAATTAAAAATGCCACTAACGATACGACCGTGTGTCGCCTTAACCTACTCGTGTGACTAATGAGTCTGAAAACTACATTGCGAGTTATGCTCGACCCACTCGTCTTTGTAGAATTTTTCTTTAAAAACTTTCCACGATAACTTTTGGGTCAACACTGAGATCACTTTGTTTTCTCAGGAGGAGTATGAAGGAGTGGATTGGTTTAGCTCTAGATAGAGGAGAGCGGTCTAAGAGTTGGGAGGCCTTTGCCCAGCAGTGGGACATCATGGGCTAATAAAAAAAATATTCAATATACAATATAATATTACCTTTACGTGGATCAATAATCTTTCCTGTTATGATACTTTTACTACGTTCTATTAAATTAATTTTGAACCATTTTTATGCTAAAACTGACAATTTCGTGGATAAAAGTGCTATTTACATCCTCTTCTGATGAAAGTACTACATATTTTTTTTGAAAATTCTAGTTTGTTACTGGTGAAATAAAAATAACAATTAGGATATCACCGACAGACACTTTATATTTTACTAGCTGTGCCCGCGACTTCGCGTAAAATTAGGTAAAAAAATAGATTCAATTTTAGCGTGCTGATATATAGCCTTCCTCGATAAATGGGCTATCTAACACTGAAATATTTTTTCAAATCGGACCAGTAGTTCCTGAGATTAGCGCGTTGAAGCAAACAAACAAACTCTTCAGCTTTATACGTTAGTACAGATTTATATGTACCTTTACAAACATTTCAGCTTTGTCCGTGTTGTTATTTTTTATCCTCGCATCGATCACGCGCGTAACGAATTTTATTATATTGGTACTTTTTGTTCATTTAAAAATGAAAAGTGTTCAATTCGATACAATATTATTTTTTTATTGCACTTTGCAAGGATAATAAATACGTGAGCTAATATCGTACAACACTTTTTAGTGATTGCTAATTTTGCACTAAACGATCTTATTCCCGACGTATTTTGAATGCCATTGCGCAAACAAGAGAACCCGTTCTCGATTCCCCGATAGCTTTAATTAGGAAATTGACTTTCATGAATTATATCCGGCAACGACCCTTAAATAAATCAGATTTAAAAAAAATTGCGTTCCGATGTAATGTCGTATTAACCCAGTTATTTATCTTAGAATACATTAACAATGAAGAAACTACTCAGATGATTTTTTATTATTATCTATGATGGAACACGCACTGCGTATACACTTTGTCCCAACTAGATCTTTTATGCTCGCCCCTTCCATTGTTCCTCCAGCTACAAGGCTTCAAAAATCCAGACGAGCAGTTCTATGATCGCTTGCAACTTGAAGGAACCGTAGTCTTCCGACCTTGGATAAGCCACGCCAAAGAGATGCATTCTCATTCTGGCCAGCCCATACTTAGATGAATAATAAAGTATTTAGGTTTGGTACTTAGACTGCAAGATAATCTAAACGAGATTTAAAGACGCCCATCCGTTGAAGGTCAGACAAAAACCCGATTTAAAAACACTGATGAGAATGCCTAAAACTTTTGCATAGGTAAATTAAAGATCATTTAATAGTAGGTAATACTAGCTTCACGGCGTTATTCGACAATCGTGAACCTGTTAATGAATGTATGAGATTAAAAGGAATAAATTCTGAGAACAACAGTGATAGAACAAATTGGAGAAGAACAACATTTCGTATGCTCAATCGTAAAGTGACTTAACTCAAAAAAGCTGATTTTTGGGTAATCGCAAAAACGATTTGTCATTTATGACTTATCCCACTTATAATTCTATAAAATGACGTTATAGTAACAAATTGTGTACTTTAAGTATAGTTAATTAAGTGATGAATGATATTTTATTGTTTGTTTGTGTTTTTAACAAAAACATATTTTAATTAAAAAGTCAAAAATAGCTGTATCTCAGTGTCGGATGGAGATTTTGAAATAATTCTTAGATTGGCTGATAGAGATCGTTGAAACGATGCTGCCTGTATCATTGACTCACTTTACAACTAAGACGTAATAGGCCAGTTTACTACTAAGCAAACGATTTCTCGGTCAAGGTAGGAAGAAGAAGAAGGCAAATAAAACAAACTGAACACGGCAAAATAAAGACGCGGTAATGACCGATGGCATATAAAAAGTGGCCTAGATCGGTTGGAGAAATCCTGATCGATTCGTTGCATAGATGGACGGCAAATTTATACCCAGCAGTGGGCTATTGCAATTGATATTGAAAAAAACTAAATTGGTCTTTTATTGAAATAGAAGTGTTTAAAATCACAGTTCTGTAAATGCCCCTAATCCTTTAAATTAGGTGTTTTTGCTCACTTTTATATAATAACCTAAATTTTTATTATTTTTTTTTATAATCAGATGTTACTTTACGGAAATCGGTATTTTTTTTAATTAGGGTGGTACTCTAAATAGGTAAATTTAAATTAATAGTTTGTTCCTTAACAATACATCTAGCTTTTGAAATTAAATAAAATAAATAAAACATCGCACCATTTAATAATAAAATGTATATAGTGTTATAATATAGCTTTATGACAGTGGGTAATAAAATAAATAAAATGTCGTGTCAGCTTATGGATAAAATGTATATAAATTAAGACGGAGATAAAAGGCCGCTCAACAAAGAAGCTGCTACCGTGCAGGAGTTATAAACGCTCTTGGTTTAATCATCAAAGAGGCCGGTAGCGTGAACTGGAAACTTTATAGGGAAGTCAGTCATGGTTAAATTTGCCGAGATGTAGCTAAGTAATCCCGTTATATAGTTATATAGACGCCCTACTTGTACAGCGTCCACCTAACAGATCGATACGTCCTCTATATAAAATTAAAGTGTACGTTTGAAACGTCGAAATAAACCTTTGCGAAAAAGAAAGACATCGGATCAGTGTGCATGTTTTACCGAAAATATCACGGAGTATTCTGAGGTATTGTAGCATTTGTATTTCACTACAAAACATCGCGCCAAAAATTGAAATTTCCCGTCAACAATTTCGATGTCCAAAAACCATAACATTGTAATTTGCTCGGGAATTTCCTGCGTCATATAATGTCTATGTGAGAAGATTTGCCAGTTTTGAGGGCCTGGCACAAAACTGCCACGAACATTTATATTCCTAGTTCCTGCTAGGCCCTCTGGTGTTTCCTTAGCGATACAACCTTCGAGAAAAAAAGTACTTATTTCTTAAAGGCCGACAAAGCATTTGCGAGCCTGGCAATGAAAAGCCAAGTCTTTTCGCTTTTCGCATATCGTTAAATACTAAGCTAAGCCAAATATTACTAGTGAATATATTCGTTGAAAGATCCGAATTCGTCTACTCTTATTTTTCATCCCAACCAAGGTTCCATTCAAAAAGGGGCAAGAGAAATTTTTTATTTGAATATCGTACATGCGAATAGTCAAAAATGAAAAAACGAGAAACCGGCCGTCCACAACGCGGTCCACGTGTGCACGCCTAACTTGATTATCTATGAAAAAACTTGTTTTAAAAGACATCTGTGCGAAACCGTCGGAACATTGTGACCTGGTTAAAGGTCGATTTTTATGCATAATATGAGCTTTACTGTACTAAAATTTTATCAAATTTTAACTCCAAATTAAATTTTGTACACGCACACTTGCAACGAGTAGTAAATTTTATGTGCAAAGTTAGTTGCTTTATCCTAAATTAATACAGCGCTTTTTGACCTATTACTATTATAATTGTATATTTCTTAAAAAGTAACCTATTTTTTGGGATTCCGTACCTCCAAAAGAAAAAGGAACCCTCTTAGCATTATTTCGTTGTCTGTCTTTCTGTCAAGACTCTTTTTTAGTAGGTAGAGCTATAAAGTTGAAAGTACTGCCAAATACTGAGGTCTGCGATCCCTTTAAGGCTGTGAAAAATTTAACCTTCTAAGTGTACGCAATCTAAAGATAACGGTCGTCAATGTCACATTTCCGATACATTTGCAAAGGGACCCAAAACCTATAGGGTACTTCCAGTTGACTTAAAATCATGAAATTTGGCAAGAAGCTATATCTTGTATTACAAGTAGATATATGAAAACTCTCTAAATGTTACAAATTTTTTTTACTTAAAAGGCCGCGCGGGATGTAATATGTGAAACTTGTAGGAAGCATAGGTTTTTTATTATAAAAATAATCTGCTGGATACTAAATTGTAAGCCGTTTGTAAACGTTACTGCAAACATATTTATTTCTTATTTATTACAAAAAATTTGGAAGGCACTTCGGTGCCTGCTGCCTGCTCGTCTGCCCCCTTGTAAAATTAAAAAAAAAAAAAAAAAACAATCGGCGGCCTTATCGCTAAGTAGCGATTTCACTACTAGCTGTGCCCGCGACTTGGTTCGCGTAAAATTAGGTAAAAAAAACTATATTAACGTTATGATACGAAACTTATAGCCTTCCTTGATAAATAGGCTTTTTAATACTGTAAGAATTTTTCAAATCGGACCAAAGGCCCTAGCACGAACATATCGAACCGTTCGAATTCGAAGATTCGACTGTACTTAGGATGAAAATATTCGTCCTGGACCCACAGGAGGCAAGTCTTTATCGTGTCACGCTTCTAAGCATTGCTAATGCAACCCGCTCTGACACTAAGGAGGATCCGATATGTTCCCAGCACGAATATTTTCAAAGTCGAATCTCCCATTCAAAAGGTTCGAAATGTTCGTGTTAGGGCCTCAGTGGTTCCGGAGATTAGCGCGTTCAAACAAACAAACTGTTCAGCTTTATATATTAGAATATGTTAGCTAAATTATTTTAAAATATTTGACGTTTCAAAAGAGCTTTTAAAAGTCAATTTAATTAAAAGTCTTTTGAATAGAAATTATTCGCTTCATTAATTCGTAAGCCGAGAGATGGCAATAGTGTATCATGATAATTAGACGTCATTCGCTAGAGAGCTTTTTTACCGCGCGTTAAAAAACCGTTCAAATAGAACGTTTGAACTCCAAAGTTTGTGTTCAAACGGCAGCGCTTTTATAACGCGATACTTTTTTATCTAGAAATATTCTGTTTTCAACCGAATATACATTATGTTATAAACGTATTTGTTAAATAACTTCAAAAGTTTTTGTCCGATTTCGTACAAAATAATTTTCCTAATGAGTTTTTAACATGTTCTATCAACATAGAAAATTTCAAGTCTCTACGTCTAATAGTTTGGAAATGCTAGGGGTGACACCTAACAGGCCGACAGAGGGACGGACTGACAGTGCGAAATTATAAGGGTTCCTTGTAGTACTACGAAACCCTAAAAAAACATATTCTAGAAGTATAAATCAGGAAAGATCAGAAAATATTTTTCTATTCCTCTTAATTTTAAGATATCATTCGTATAATTCTGCAAAAAGCGGATATAAATCAAAGGCGTTTTATTTCATCGTGAAATTATGATTTGTGGTGACAGGCCGGCGTTATAAAAGCCTCCGAGGCGACAAGGGAGTGAGAACCGAAGCGTCTCTTGTTCTAATACAAACTCGTGATTGTTACGAGATAAATCACGGCGTTTTATTACTTTTTAACATATTTTAAACTCGCTACCTAAGACTTCATTCCAAGAGTTTAATTTTGTTCTATAAAGTTTTGCTGAAATTTAAATTAGCCTATCTTATTCCACATACGGGAGCATCAGCTATCTGCCAGTAAAGGTCCAGTTTTATCGTAATTGGTGTAGTTAGAGATCAGCGATAACCAACAGACTGAAATAGTAAAAATTACAATGGGACCACACGGGAAGCAACAGCTTTCAAATAAAAAAAGAACCATCAAAATCGGTACACGCAGTCAAAATCTCTGAAGTCAGAAACAAGAGAACCTCCTCCTTTTTTGAAATCGGTTGAAAATTTGTCAACATTTTATTCATCTCAAATGACATGACACATACATAATAAAAGATTTTATTCACGAGACCATAACACTGCATCTACTGAATGTTTTATTCCGTGTTGCATTCAAAATGGCCGCGTTTTTCGTACGTAAATAAACTGTATAAAATTACTCCCGCGCCTCGAAACTTCGCGTTGTCAAAGTAAAAATTCATACGCCGCACAAATTGGGTCGGATAGCGAAATAAATTAATTACATTGCATAGATAGCAACGATGATATTATTTTTTTCGAATCTATACTTTTACAGACAGACAGAAAAGTTGTAAATGGCGTAAGAAGGCGATGCATACCTTCTCCCCATATCGTCAAACCATAGATAATGAGGAGGAATACTAATTTACTAGTATGTTCTTGACAAGCCAAGGTCTTTTAGTAGGTTATACAGGGATATTGCTGGTATACACCTCGCTCCTACCTCTACCGCGTGTAAGCTGGTATAACTACTATTCTTAAATTCCGTGAATGAATATGAGGGAAAATCGATGCAACGCTGCTACCCGAAAGCTACACCACCGAAACCGCCACCAAAGCACAGCACTACACTGACTTTCCGATATGCCTCAACGCAAGTTTCGTATCGATTTTGATTTCGATTCTATAATTCTTCGCTGTCGATTATCGATGTTGCACATTCTAAATAAATGCACGGTTTAAAAAAAACACACGCGCCCAGGCAGACTTATGTTTTACGATTCTTCTATTCACATATTACTATATGTTCGCATTTATAGCCTTCCAAAAACATCTTCCCAGAGCTGTTACAGTAGCTCTCATGCTAATATCGATAAAAACAAACTTGAGTTTTTAGTGTCGCGCACGCTCACCTTTTATATTTTTTACTAAAATATTAATCCTGTTTCTGTTTATATATATATATATATATTGTTTTATTCGCTTTAGCATAAATCTTACTTGTAACGTAATTTGTGAAGTTTGAAGTATTTTTTAAGTTTAATTTGGCCGTAACAACGATTTACGACGATTACGATAACACCGTGGCATTATGCTGAGAAAGTGACCTTTTTTATCGAAGCACTAGAATACTATATTAGATTTTAATCTTGTATCGTAAAATTTTAAGGTTGCGTTTTGTTCCAATAAAGTCTCTATCTATTTATGTTATAACAAGCAGATCCAAGAGACGTTGTCTCTAAACTACGTCCTTGCTAAATTTCATGTTTGTACGTCACACGTTCCGGAGATTTCGTGATGGGTAACTTTTTGCTTTTATATATACATTCTATAGGCCTTTTTCGATAACAGCCCATTTACTAAATTAAGTCAACATGGTGTCAATGATTAAAAAAGGACGAACAGGTGCGAGACCGCTTCTTTTTTATCTGCTATTCACTAGCTTTAATTACATATACAAAATAAACTCAACATAATTGTCGATGTGTAAAACAAGGTCGAATGGGTGCGAGACTACTTCTTTTTTATCTGCTATTCACTAGCTTTAATTACATATACAAAATAAACTCAACATAGTTGTCCATGTGTAAAAACGGTCGAATGGGTGCGAGACTGCTTCTTTTTTATCTGCTTTTCACTAGCTTTAATTACATATACAAAATAAACTCAACATAGTTGTCGATGTGTAAAACAAGGTCGAATGGGTGCGAGACCTATTCTTTTTTATCAGCTAGTCTCGATAACATTTGTCAGTGTCAATAAAAGGTCACTTTCAAGCGTATTAACAGCGTTTTTTTGTTATCAACAAAAAATGGCCGTCTTCTTCACACCTCATGGCGTCATGTGTAATATTTGAAATATACACAGTTTTTAATATTTATATCTATACTTTTTTATATTCTATATAAAGCCGAAGAGTTTATTTGTTTTGTTTGCTTGATCGCGCTAATCTCGGTAACTTCTATTTTGATTTGAAAAATTCATTCAGTGTTAGATAGCCCATTCATCGAGGAAGGCTATAGGCTATATATCATCGCGCTACAACCAAACGCAACAATTAAGAATGTTTCAAAATCGAGGGCTCTTTTTTTTCTTGCTTATCACTCAGTGACTTATGCTCTCTTCTTGCTTATCACTCAGTGACTTTAATCGGGACCCCACTATTTTACGTGTTTTCCGAAGCACGGAGGAGGTCTGATATTAGAGAACCAGCATTAGAATGTGTCACCCATCTTGGGTAACCTAGCAATCGACTCTAACGCTGACCATTATTTAGGCTACGATCTCCTTAGAAAAGGTCATGCTATGACTATAGATAAGATAAAATATATCTACTCCGAGTTTTTTTTTTGTGTGGTTTCTGCTGTTGGCCCTATTCTGGAATTTCTTACTTTTTTGGTGGACACTGTATTGGCTTCCTTTTAGGTGGTGGCGGAGGTAGGTCATCGCTGCAGCAGCGCATCTGCTGGCCTTTTGGTCGTGCAGATGTCCATGGGCGCCGGTAGGCACTTCGGTGCCTGCTGCCTGCTCATTTGCCCCTTGTAACATAAAAAAAAGCTCGCCCATAACGCTCCCAATGTAGCGCCTGATTAAAATCAAGTGGTGCGTTCACAAATGTGTCACAAGATGAATGGCTTACATGACCTTTGTAAAATGGCTACATTGTAATTGGTTATTTAATACCCTATCACGTCAGACAAAGGCAAGGTATCAAAATGATGTGGGTTCCCATTTCACCGTCACCCGTCAACTCTATAATTCGAAGAGCGATGAGCGAAGACGAGCCACTAAACAGACGATTATGTCAAGAAAGGTTCTTAGAAAACTTTCTACAAAATATGCTGCTGATTGAAGTTTCCTCGCTACCTACCTCAGCTTTTTGAGTATTTTTAAAGGAATTTTGATAAAGCATTCCGTTGCGTTACATACTTACATATATTTACTTTGATAAGAAGTCATTGACATATTTATTAATACGAGTCAATCGTTATATCTTTTAATGCAATAATGACAGAGAAAATGATCTTTAATTACTTAACGACTTCGATAATCTACGACATTTTGAATCAATCCCTGGTTTATGCCTCCCTTATAATAATCTATTTCTTAGCTATTAATTCTGTCGGAAAATAAAAATCCTATCCAATTTAAGCTCTTTAATTTATTTCGGGATTTTTCAGGTAAAATATTACATCTTGTTTTGTTTTATAAATGATTGTTTTTAATTTTTAGGTACACGTAACGTGGTTGAAATGCTAAAACTCAAAAGTGATGACTTCGATTCACGGCAAAACTTATATAAATAAATAAAAAAGTGCAATATTTTAACTACTTAATGACTACTTACTAAATCTATAACATTGTACACCAAATTCTCGTTTTGAATCAATCGCTTGGTTCATGGCTCTAACTTCAATCTATTCCTTACCTATAAATTCTGTCGGAAACCGCAAATCCTTTCCAATTTAAGCCCTATAACTTATTTTAAGATTGACATTTTTCAGGTGAAAATTTCACATCTTGAGTACGGTCAGAATACTATTTATGTGTAGCTGGGAGTTCGAACAAAGACCTTATTATGATTGCATTAAAAGTTTGTTTACGTTGCACTGACGGGTAAAGGCCTTGTCTCGTATATGGGAGATAGATTTGGAGCGTATTCGGCCAAATTGTTCAAAGCCCGTTTGCAAAAAACACATATCTCGGACTTCTGTATCACCAGGATAATTACGTCAACCCTAAAGCCTTTCATGAATTATAAATTGTAATTTAGAATTTCACAGGCTTAGTCATAAATTGACCGATTGAGTTTTAGGTCTAAAGTGAATTAATAATATATATAGCTTCCTTTCAAAGTCCTCTATTATTCAATCAAAGAATTTTTTAAATATCTCCATCCAATACTGATATACAGATATTTTTGTCTTTTTAACAAAAAACATATTTAGGTTAACAAGACAAACAAATAATAAAATATAATTTCAATATCACTAGTCGCTTCATTAATTACTATTATAATACATAATTTGTTGCAATAATGTCGTTTTAATATAATACATAAATGACAAAACGGTTTTTTTGCGATTTCCCCAAAATCAGCTTTTGTGAGTTAGGTCACTTTATGACTAGGCGTGCGATATACTTGTTGGTACTATTCGTCTAATATATAATAACAATTTTGAATATAATAATTTTAGAGCCTCAATAGGTCAACGGTATAAGGTATGGACTCAAATCCGCAAGGTACCCGGTTCATACCCCACCGCCGTTGGGGTATTCTCCCACCCACTCCTAATACAAGCTTTTAATTTAAGCTTAGTAGGAGGGGAAAGGGAATGTTATACATACCTTAAAAGGACCAAATATTCTTTAAAAAAAAATTTGGTAATATACCCCCCTTATTGGATTATTTCCAACGTTCTAAAACAAAAACAAAATAATTTGCTTCAGTCATTCGAACGATATTTAATTTTGTTAAAGTTTGAAAGACAATTTGTATGACATGATAATATTCACACGACGAAAGTATTAAAGATTTATGTAGAAATTATTATTAGTCTGTATGAGGTCATATAGCCTCGCGAGTGCATATACTACACGTGCGTTTTAAAAAAACATGTAAACGTTAAAACAATTTGGATCTTTGAACACTACATTTAAATGAATAAAAGGTCTTCAGTTGAAAAATGAAATCTATAGTCCGGGACTGAATTAATAGCTAATTAAATACTTTGCGTATATAAACTCACCACATTTTGACCAATCACAGCCAGAATAGCACTAATGACACAACACTGACAGGTAAAACGGAATATAAATTTATTTTTAGTGAATAATTGTGTATCGTCTGAGCACGTGCGTTGTACGCTCTCTGTTTAACACTAAGCATTGTAAATACACGAGATAAATACGGTTCTTTCTGTGTTCAACTTTGAACGCATTGTGCCGGCTCGCGCGTTTAGAAAAAATTAAACCCGAAATTAATAGATTTTTAATGGGTAAACGATGCTTTAAATATTCTCAGACTAATAGATTATTGTATACTTGTACAAAATAAAGACTTCTTGTACTCTGATAAAACGGATATGATTACGTAATAACTTGATTATAACAACTTAATCTGTCTGTGTCTAATCCACTAACCTGTTTTGTGATAATTAGTGCTGAAAACTTTTTATAATTCTGTAAATGTGTTTTTGTGTATGTTGTTTGTGTATGTTCAAAGGCTGGACTTATTTTAATTACATTTATTATGTGTAATTTTGCGAGTTATAGCTTGTTTTGATTGACAATTTGTCATTTGACAGTGAGTGCTCTTGCGATCGAGTATCGGTTTTTTTCTTAATTCTTCCTCAACTCTTGTTGAAAGCTATCTGCTAGATTTGTTACTGTATATAATATTACCTGATACCCGCGACTTTGTCCGCGTAAATATAAGGGGAAAAAATGGATTTAATTTTAGCGTGATTGTATATAGCCTATTGTTATTCTCGATAAATGAGCTATCTAACACTGAAAAGATTTTTTAAATCGGACCAGTAGTTTCTGAGATTAGCGTGTTCAAGTAAACAAACAAACTCTTCAGCTTTACGTATTAGTATAGATATAGATAAAAGTATAGATTAGTATAGATAATACACAAAATCGTTTAACATAATATGACGCAATTATTGTTCATAGAACGGCATAATTGTATAAATGATGGCATTTGCGTTGGCTATGACCTTCTCCGGCTCAATCCTGATGTGGAGATGAACACGACGCCTCGATGTGATGCTATTATATTACTTTGATAATATTATAAGGCTTATTTAAAGGACGACAAGTAAATAACGAGTAAAAGGGATAGCAAATATACTGAGGACCTAGCACGAACCTTTCTAACCGTTCGAATTCGAAGATTCGACTGTATTTAGGATGAAAATGTTCGTGTTAGCCCCGCAGGAGGCAAATCTTTATGGTGTCACGCTTTTAGTCAATGCTGATACAACCTGCGTTGACACTAAGGTGGACCCGATGTGGGCTCAGTGGGAATATTTTCAAAGTCGAATTGTCGACTCCAACGATTCGAAATGTTCGTGCTAAGCGCTCTTGAAGCTATAACGCCGTAATTTATGTCCTTTATCATACTTTAATTTTATTTATACTTTAATATATAAAGCTGAAGAGTTCGTTTGTTTGCTTGAACGCGCTAATCTCAAGAGCTACGATTTCAAAAATTCTCTCAGTGTTAGATAGCCCATTTATTGAGGAAGGCTAAAGGCTTAATATCATCGCACTAAGACCAATAGGAGCGGAGCACCAATGAAGACTGTTTCAAAATCGGAGGTTTTTTTCCGTTTGGTAGCTTCTGCTGCGTGCGCTGCGTAAACGGAAGTTTCGCAAAAAACAAGTATGATTTTTTTTTGTGTAGTTTCTGCTGTTGGCCCTATTGGCCTCGACAGCGTCACCGGTAGTTGGGGGGGTGGGGAGACAGAGGGTCTCTCCCGCTACACCTGGGTCACAAGTCCCGGGCACTGCTATGGTTCCTTCCTCTGCAACGCGATGGACCCGGCACCCGCATGGTCAATCCATGGATTGCTAAGAAATTCGTCTCGTCTCTTCAACTCTCACGTCCGGAGTCATAATAAATATATATAAACAGCTAAAGAGAATATAAATAAACTTACATAAATACATAAAATAAGCAAACGTAAATATAGGTTACATAGATATATAAATGGCCCGGTCATTCAGGTACTTATTCTACATAAAAACAATATTAACTCATCGCCGTACAATAGTTCAGTTGTGAAATATTTATGAAGTATTGCGGATACAGATGCATGGCTTCATCTCAGACGGGCGTCGAAATCAAAAGCACTTTTGTGAAACCTTGTTTGATAATTTCCTTTGTCGAATACTTGTTAAACAATTGTCTAATCTGTTCGGAGCTTTGATGTTGCCAGAGCACAATATTCTTTTGAAAGTTTCATTGTAAACAGACGGTATTTCGTAACAGATTTCTTGGTCGACTGTACAAACGTTTGAGAGTGTTGTATCACCATCTTATCTGAGTAAGAGGTACTGGGCGCGCTGACCTTATTCGTCTGCAGACTATGCGCGCATGAGGACACCGTGAGTTCCGCATGTAGGGTATCGTTGACAAGGGTGGAAGATGAATATTTCTTGGGTTCTTTATCAGAAGTACCGTATAAAACCCCACCCCTGTCGCCCTCCCGTCGCGGTCAGCGCGCAGCAAGGTCGTGAAGAAGGACCCTGGAAGAGTTGGAAACTATTCGGGAAACCCCGATATAACATACGCGTGACTTTAAAGTTTTATGATAGTGTTCCATATAGTAAAATAGAAATTTAAACGAAACTAAATATTTATCCCAAAGAATTTGCTACTAATAATTTCAATATTACCGTACTAATTAGGTATGCACTCTGCAGGCATTTAATTGGTAAATACTAGTCTAACTCGAAACTATGTTAATATTTGGCAGGAATGCATCTATTTAGCAATTATGCATACCAGAAATATGTGATGACAAATTTTGCGCAATCGGCGTAATAGAATTAAATGAGTGAAAATCAATTAAACCAAATGCGACTTTTAGGAACGTATACAACCCCTAGCATTGACAAGACACTTAGTTGTAAAATTGAATGGGAAATTTGTTCCCACTTTTCCCGTTCCTATTTCATTTTGATAATCGCGAAATATGTGCCGTAATGAAAGAAATGTATAAACATTGAACAATTACGAATTCAACATATATTAATACAAACAAAACAGGTACAATTGATATAACAATTGAAGCATTCGTTTTAAATTATGCATTATAATAATAATGTGAAAGAGTAAAGCATGTTTACGATCTCAATAGCAATCTATAAATCTGTTTTGTTTAGATAATAATCCATACAATTATGCATATGCATATATATTAAAGAAAGATGAAGAATAATTAAGCCTTGCGGATAAATAATATCAGAATTAAGGATTATTATAAAACTAAACAGTGGAAAAATAAAATTAGTGATATAAATGCAAAATACAAAAATCATAATTATTCTTTTATTGATTAAAACCAATAAACCGAAGAATAAAAAAAAAACCTCATTTTTACAAAATAGCGAAAAACATTCAAACAATAAATACAAACCATACAATATGGACTGACGCTTCAAATGGGGCTTTCAACAATCATTTTTACGCTATTGTTCGACTTTTATTTATGAATCCACGGAGCAGTGCACTGTGAAATATTAAAACAAATTTAACGGCCTCCAGAGCTGTTTCACAAACGATCTGTACAATACTGGACACGCAAAGTACTACGTGCTTCGTCAACAATTGTAATCGTTACAGAGGCGACAACTTTACTTGTATGAACAATAGAATTACGATACTTTAACTGAAATTTTAAATACCAATTACAAATTACGAGTAAGAGGTGGCGAGACGACTTGGACGCCTTTGCGGGAAAGAAATGGATTCAGGTGGGTCAGAAAAGGAAGGTAAAAGCTTGTATTAGGAGTGGGTACGACAATACCCCAACGGCGATGGGGTTTGAACCGGGTACCTTGCGGATTTCAGTCCATACACCGTTGAGCTATTGAGGCTCAAATTTTGAATTTCTCAAACGATTATCTTCACATTTGTGATATCGAAGTTCAAAAATATTACATAGGGGATACATAATGTGTATTATGTAATATTATTATTGCTCGCTGGCCCTGACACTATTGTTGGGATCGTCAGTTTGAATATTAAGTCCTCGTTGCTAACTATTATTTAGAGGTCAGGCTGTGTGTTAACAGGAAAGTGGGTTGACATTTTGCTCGTGACCTGGTATAACGATGTAGAGATGGTACAGCTAGAGACGGTAGAGTCACCTATACAGGGCCTAAATCTGCGATGCAATTGACACCATATATCATATATGGTATAATCCTACTAGCGTGGCCTTAGATAATAGCTTTTCTAATAGAGATCTCCCGTAGTAGTCCTTGACATGACATGGCTTTAAAAAGAGTTGGCTGGTAAATAATTCTGGAATAGTTTCGTAAATATAATAATAGGGTTTAAGAGTATCTTCGTAGTACTATCTTCCTATTGCTGAATAGGGTTTCCAGAATTTGGGGTACGGTTTCTATTGGCGATTAGGGTTAGGGTCTTTGGTTAGTTAACTTGAAAGTAGCCAAAGACAAAATAAGTGCAAGTTTATAAAAGCCGCATGCACTACGTTATCTTTACTAACTTAAAGTTATATAAAAATATACAAATAAATGGAGATGTGATTCATTTAGAGATATGTGGGGCTTGCCGAACCGAGTGGGGAGAGTCGCAAAGTTACTTGAGAATGGCGACGCGTCACCTTAATGATTAATATACTATTTATTAATAGGTACATGGAGCAAAAACTTTCGACTCAATTATAGTTTCAATAGACGATGGTGTGCGAATGCTAATATTTTTATAAAATATGCATTAAAATATATTAAAATATAAAAAGAAAATCACACGCACACCAATGCCAAACGATTTACACACACATGTATACATTTTACTATAAGATGGTGGCAAGGCGTAGTCGTGACAATCATCACAAAATAACAATATCTTTTGCTAATTATGACATTTAATATGATTAAATTGTTAAACATCGTTGCATAAAGAAATAAAATTTAGCATGTAGTGTTAAATAAGCATATAGTTAAATTTCGACCAGCCGGCGAAAACCCTTAATACTATTAAATAGGGCGGAGACGGATGGCGTATCGGTGGTAGCCATGATAATAGAACACCGATTAGCCCCTAATGGGGGTATCGGTAACCCTATTGTATTACCTCCTACTAGAGGGCACAGTAGGGGCTCATCTAAGCAATAGAAGGTTTGATCTATCGCTAGTAAAAGTAACTCCTAAAAGATACATACTCTTCTGCCGGATAGAAGGTGCCGGCGGGCGCGATTTCTGTTCTCAGTTGACCATTGCAACGCAGTTGCATCATTTTGTGTGACGCCTCCGCCGAGTCTCGCTGTTCTTCGTCGTGGTAGAGGATCATGGACTGGTACTGGAAAAGATGAAGTGCGTATAAGTCTTATTATTTATACTCATAGACAAGTTATTTTTTTTTAATTTACATTGTCCTACTCCTGGTCAAAGGCTCCCTCATTTTTTTTCATTTAGATCTGTTTTGGGACAGTATCAGCTTAGTCGTATGCCTTTATATCCTAACATAGAATAAACCATCTCTCTATTTGCATAGAGAACTTCCTATTTCCTTCCTATTAAACTATCGAAAAATCCTTTCATAGCGGATGCTTGCACAAACACCCTGCTTAATAATATTTGAGGAGGTCGTGGCCGAATCAGTGGTCGGCATTTGAGTTGATCGCTAGGTTAAGTTGCTCTTGCCGCGACCGGGTCTTAGATGGGTGACCTAATTTAGCACTGATTTTGTATTTGATATCCGACCTCCTCCGTGTTTCGGAAGGCACGTAAAACAGTGGGACCCGATTAATGTCACTTTGTGAAGCATCATCAGGAGATATACTCTACAAAGGTTATTCGTAAAGTCTCCGTCCATGATTAAACTGCTAGCTCCTCATAATATCAATTTAATTCTAAATATTACAATGTACGCGAAGTAGCAGCAACCAGCTAGTGTCGGTATTGGTTTCCGCTTGATTTCCTTGATAAACAGGGCGTGAGTTCAAATATCAAAGTTATTGAGAGTGTTTGTATACCGCTCCTCTTACTTCCTAACAATAACGATATACGTTTCAAAGTGAGATATTATTACAGAGTAGGAAAATTAAACTGTTTTTAGGGTTCCGCATCTCTGAAGGGAAAAAAGAACCCTTATAGAGGATCATTTCGTTTTCTCAGAAAAGCGTAGAGGTATAAAATTGTAATTAATGTGAGCCTTTGAAGTTGTGAAAAATTGACCTTTTAAGTATACGCAAGCAAAAGATAGGGCCCATTATGTCACACTAGTTGTTACCCGCGAGTTCGTCCGCGTAAAAGTAGATAATAAAAATCAGCCTGTAGCCTTCCTCGATAAATGGGCTATCTAACACTGAAAGAATTTTTCAAATCGGACCAGTAGTTCCAGAGATTAACGCGTTCAAGCTAACAAACAAACAAACTGTTCAGCTTCATATAATAGTATAGACATAAGATTTCTTATACAGTAGCAAAAAGAATCAAAACTTAGAAATGGGTACTTTCCGTTGACCTTCAATTATGAAAATTAGCAAGAAGATATTGAATTCTAGGGAAAAATCCCAAACCTGTAAAATTTTAGTTACATCTCAAAACAAATCGCGGTGACTTTGTTATAAGAACCCACCACGGTAGAACCGAGCCAAAACTGCTAGGGTCGCTGCACACGAGCCACACGCCAAAGTCACAAACGTCGCCACGAGAGGTTTGGCGTAGCCACAAAGTTAGCTGTTGCGCTGTACATCTACTTGTGGCCGATGGTCGCCACTTGCGGTCGGAGGCTATTACTTTTTTAACATTTGCGTGCAGTATCATACTCGAACGGGTTAACTGTGGTAAGGGAGAGAGGGGTGGGGGAATCGCGCGAGTGGCGTGTGGCGGCATTTAGTAGCCTGTGCGGGGCCACAAGAAGCCTGCAGCAGCGCTTTGTAGCGTGTAGCGGCCACCGGCGTCTAAACGAGTGTAGCGAGTCCATATTCAAAGTATGAAAATTACAGGAAATTTGCTAGTGGCGACGTTTTGTGGTTTTCGCGTGTGGCCCGTGTGCAGCGACCCTTATGGTAAGTATAATATTTTGTAAAAATACTCTCTCTATCTCCGGGTCAATGCTGCAGTACCTGTATTACCTGCACAGGTAAGTAACAGTGAAAGTATATGTATTATAGGTATCTCAAGTAAAATGAAGGACACAAAAGAAATTGACTATTTGTTAAGGAATTGAGTGGTTATATATAAAGATAATAAAATTACTCATAACCATAAAAAATAACATTACATACGGCCCAGAGATAGCCGTCTGTGTAATTAGGATCAAGACGAGCCAAATTCAGGCCAAATTATCTGGAAGTAACTGGAACTCCACAAAACATCTCTGGAGATATACTGGAAGTGATTACGCATTGATTATTCATGAAATTATGCCCAATTTTATTTATATTTTATATGCCCATATAAAAATAATGTATTATGTTTATGTAGATTCAGAAGTCTATTTTCCCGTGAAAATCATTTAGACGCGTTGCTCTAAGGATTGCAGAGGTGTTACCTTTGAATAAGTGAGCTCTTGAACGCATCAATTTTTTTTTTGTCACTGACATATGTTCCGAAGCTAGAGAACTTAATGTCTTCGTTATATGTAACAGACGCCTGTTATATATCTATATACCAAAAAGCTAAAAGAATTTTTGACCAAAAATTGAAGACAAAAGGGAATTCATGGCAATATTTGACTCTGTCAGGGCTGGTATCGCTTAAAACGAAATTAGGTCAGGCGCGGATCTAACCTTTAAACAAGGCGATGGGCACAGCTACCCGATTTAGCCTATTTGTTTTCGTCGGATCTGATTTTCCAGATCCGGTTTAATCGCACTAGTATTTCAATACGCGCGTTCACACGAGCATTCGGTTCTAAAACACGACAAAAAACCGAATCTTACTAAAAGTCAGATCCGATTTGGCGACTGCAGACCGATCCGACAAATGTGGATCCGGTTCAGTGGTATAAGGCATTCCATAAATGTGGTCGCACGACATAAAGTAGATTAGGTTTTTACCGGAACTTGAAACCGAATGCACGTCGGGTCGCACGACCGGAGGAGTGCGTGGGGAAGGATAGGTTAGGTTAGCGCACACGCTCTCCTTTCGCCATTCGAATTTCGTCACTTCATAGATACAGGAACTCCATTATACACCGACATAACCGCATGGAGTTTCGGCTCGTTTGTTACGTATTGTCAGGTACTTTGTATTTAGATGGTATCCAGGCTCTGATGATGGAGACGAGATCATCAACACCATCATTATCACCGATATCATCATCATCACCATAATCGTCATCATCACCATCATCACCGTCGTCATCAACATCGTCGTTGTCGTCATCATCATCACCAGATGATGATCAGAATGACCTTCACAGCGTCCAAGGGTGAGGGGTTTGGGGCGAGTCAAAGCTCAGCCGTTCACGAAGCCCCGGGTGGGGCTTCTGATCGAGAGATCGAGAGGGTGCCTCCAGTAAGGCAGAGTCCGCGGATACCGTGTTTGGAGGAGTTATGGAACGTAACACCACGTAGGGAGACGATTTTGAGAATTACTGTACAGATTAGGTCTCTGTGGTAGTACACGGTGGTACTTTTCTCCACGTTGACCTCTATACGCCACTTGCGAAGCCAAGCGGCTAGGGCATCAAATGCCCTTGATAAATAAAATAAATAAATATATAGGACTATATGACACACGGGCGTCTGTTCCTAAAGTAGACAACTTAATGCCTGTGTTAGAGGTAACAGCCGCCTGCTATACACATTTTTTTTTTAAATATTGGAGTTGGTCGGGGCAATTTCTATTTTAAGTGCGCCTGCGGCACAATTTTGCAGTCAGAAAAGTTAGTATAGGTTTAGGTGTAGGTATGTTACATATGTTAGAAAAAAGAAGGGGATTAAAAGGTAAGGCAGCAGAAGAAAAGAAGAGGCAGCACGTAGACATAGAGGTTAAGAGGGGGGGGGGAGATAGTAGCGGTTGATATAGAGATTGCTACCCTAGGGCTCTTGGATGCGACCATCCTATGGAGACTTAGGTAGAACAAACGGCATTAATGCGGGATGCTGATTTTGAGTGGCGGCGGAGGAGTATTTAACATTACAACGGCGGAGCTCATGGGCTTAGTTAGTTAACTTACTTCATACTCCTAATATATGGACCAACGTCATGAGTTATTTTGTGTAAAAAGCAGAAAGTACGGATAAAAAGTCGTTATCAGTCGTCTCCAACTGCCCGGCGACCCTAAAGAACAAACCGATGACAGTTGGCAGAACCCTTTAGTGGTCAAGGGTAAGGTGAATCTCCGAGTAGAATGGATTAACTGTCAAACGAACAGTGCAAGCAAAAAAGACTCCGATTTCAATTCTTCACCACCAGCAAGATGTTGTGTAGAAGGCAAGCGCCTATAATTCTGCACCCGATATGGCTGGAACTCGTACGCGCAAAAAAAATGGTCAATTGATATGTGTATTTTTATATTGCGTACATACTTCATTATTACTAACCTTGCGTCTGACACTAAATCTTATCTTGTTGCACTAAAATAAATGAATGTACGTAGATAAAATAAACTTCTATTAGTAGTTACACTTATTATTTATAGTATGATAAGTAAAATGCTCATCTGACAACATTGTTTCGAAATTTCTACGGCAAAAAAAGCATTAAAGTTATTTTTAATAATTATTGTACCTTTTGGGCCAGGCGTAATGAATTATTTTATATTTTGTAATGAAGGAAGGAAGGAAGGAAGGAAGGAAGGAAGGAAGGAAGGAAGGAAGGAAGGAAGGAAGGAAGGAAGGAAGGAGCAGACAAATAAAAAATATTTAAAAAAAAAATGGCGCGCACGTAAAATTTCTATCTAAATATGTTTACATGTTCTGTGGGTTTTGTGGTCTGTGGACACTACAAGGGAGACACCTATATCGGAGCCAGACATAGCTCAGTGATTGTACATTTTTGACCTTGAAATCTACAAAGTTCTACTAAACTTTGTGAAGTTACACAGTCCCCGGCCACACTATATGATCATTGCAATGATTATTCAAATGAAGCTATGTCTGGCTCCGGCAGTATAGTTTAGCTCTGCCTGTCCGCAGAGGGGACCCCCTAGGATTCCCAAACTATTAGACGTAGAGACTTAAAATTTTCCATATTGATAAAATATGCTAAAAACTCACTACAAAAATAACTTTGAATGAAATTAGACATCAACTGTTGAAGTTATATAACAAATACGTTTATTATTAGATACGGAAACTTTTCTATTTCCCTCTTGGCCACTTTTTGTATCTAAATCTCGATGTGAAACGCAAAATTTATGAAACGCAAACAAAACTTTCATTGTCCGATTCAAACACCTATTCCAATCAACATTTATCTGTGGCTCAAAAAAATTGAATTGAGTCCAGTATAAGTACTGTATGCAACTGTGCGCCTGCTTTTGTTAATTTTTATTAAAAAATAAAATAAAAGATAAAGTGCGAGATATTTTACTGATATCTTAAAATAGTTATCGTACTTGAAATCTAACAGTTTAAAATAAATTGGAAAATTTACTGGTCTAACACGTAATTTAGTAAGAAATACTTAAAAAGAAGTTTTTTAGTACACACCTGTTATGAGTGTTAATGCACAGAGGCAGGCAAAAGTAGATATGTCAATATCCATAGAGTGCAAGGTATTACTAAAGTCAAGAACAGCGTGCAACCAGTCCCCAAATGACCTTTGGCATTGCCTTTTATCAAGAACTAGTCCATTGCAGAAAGTAAGCTTTGTGTCCTCGGGACGAGTGCGATAAGCGAGGCGTAACACGAATAGTTCTAGGCGTGCTGATGCGAAAAGCTGCTCCCGGTCTTCAGGACAAAGGTCTCCGTAACCCGGCACTTTTTCGGCAAAGACTTTGATCATATCGATGGAGGTTGTCAGTAAAGAATAAAACTGTTGAATTACTTCCAAATCTGATATCGGGGGCTCCATTGGGTTCGGTTCTCGCAATTGGGAATAATCGAGGTTCGCGTAATCGGGAGATGTGTCAACGTGAGCTCTGACAAGGGCTGTTATTAGAGAAATTGGTGGACTCGGCGGCGATTCCTGGGGGCATTTCGGTTTAGAAGGTAATCTACCTCGCCTTCCTTTTAGCGAGTCGGTTCTAACGACTTCTTTAACCATACCCACTGCGAGACACTTTTGAAACCGACAAAACTGGCATCTATTCCTTCTTCTCTTATCGACGGGACAGGATTTCTCGGCTAAGCACACGTATTTAGAACCCTTTTGAACGGTTCTCTTGAAAAATCCTTTACATCCCTCGCAGGTTCGTACTCCGTAGTGTTGGCACGCGGCTGTATCACCGCAGACGGCACATAGTTGACTCGGTGAGGGGGGTGCAGCGCGTGGTCCAGTATTCTCTTGGGGAGTTCCTCCGGGGGAACTCGATGCCGAACTGGGTGCTGAAGCTTGCATACAATGCACTCTACTCCCATGCAGTTTAGGGCTATCGTTAGAACTACTGGATTCAGATCTCTGAACGGGTAGAGATGACCTCCTCTGTCTAGATGCTTGATCCGTTACTATGTGTAGATCGACAGAGCTTGGAAAAGGTGGCAGTGAATAAGAGTCTTGAGTGTTTGTTACTCCGCCAGTGTCGAAGGTCGGAGAGCAGGGTTGGGCCGGTGCGTAATACGGTGATGGCACGTAGGGTACCGGCGGTTGATGATATTGGTACAGAAGTTGCGTTGACGCGTGCCCTTGGTGGGAATACGCGCTGACATTGTAGCAGTCTTCGTCCATCTTTATACCGAATTCCGCCATTTCTTGCTTCGGGCCGTGTATACAGGTGTCATTTGCGTTGTGATTCCTAATTTGGAAGCGTATGAAATTTGTTAATACGTCTGATATATAGACAGAATAGCTGTTTGCCGCGACTTCGTCCGCGTAAAATTGTGAGAGTCCTTAGACCTCCTCAATTTGTGTAATAACTATAAACTCCCTGCCAAATTTTATCAGTTTACGTCCCGTGGTTTTGGAGATTTCGCATTAGGTGACCTTTCGCTTTTTTATTATAAATTATTGTGCTTGATTTTCTTTTTATAGTTTCTGTTTTTATTACAAGCAGTTAAATGATGTTTTTTGTAATATATATTGTAGCTATGTGTCTGTATATGTATAGTTTATGTCTAAATAAAAGTACTATAATGAGATTTAAATTAATGTGTCATTTGTCAATGGTCTTTAATTTTTAATACTGTTTATTGTAAAAATTATTTTGTTGTATTCGACCCTTTTTTAATTAGCATTTTGTGTCCCACAGTTGGTCAAAGGTCTCCCCTTCTTTATTTATCTTCCTCTTTCCTGGGCTAATCTCATCCACAATATCCGCGCAAAGGTATCCAAATCGTCGCGCCACGTCTATCTTCCTCAGCCTGCCGCGTCGTCGGCGAACATTTGTGGGCATCCAGGAAGTAGCGATATTGGCCCAAATTTGCGGGTCCATTCGACCCTTACGTTACAAAAATCACATCACAGTTGATCCGTCATTATGCCGTGAGAAAGTTACGTTATTAAACATAATTGAATCTGGTGAAAGTTGCGAGAAATAATAAGTCGTATACATTGATACACAAAAAGTAACTGTATTACTGAATACTATGATATTTTTTCTAATTTTCAGACTATAAGTATTATTTTCATTGACGTTAACTACGGTTTTCTATATGTTAAATTATTGAAAATAAGATAATTAATGCGAAAATCGATACTTGTTTGACGACATTTCCTAATAATTTCTAAGGTTAGCTAAAAATTATCTTTACCTTAAACCCAGAACGGCTTATTTTGATGGGATTTTTACTATAAGATAAAGAAATCCATAGGACGACGGATGGACAGAGCGAAATTATAAGGGTTCCTTGTAGTACTACGGAACCCTATAAGCCATGATAATTTATTGGAAATTGGCATTAACTGAAAGCTATCGCAAGTAGATAGCTGGATGTGAGGGGAGAGTGGACTAAAAGAAGGGAGGCCTATGCCCAGTAGCGGGCGATTAAGCATTCATCATGATAACTGTTAGAAAATGATCATAATGAAATATTTACTCGTCCGTAATTTCCTCCCCGGGCATAGCGAGGGGCTGGTCTTTGATTTCGTCTTCAACTTCGCGATTCGAACGCACCAGCTCCAATAGCAAGGTGTCGTGGCCACCTAGGTTGTCGGACCTTAGAAAATGTGAGATATACAGTTAGCTCCCACCACAGTAGATGGAGGGCATCCTAAATTTTGTCACACTATTTTATCAATTTTTAAACCTCCCCCCCACCTTGTCACAAGTTGTCTCATTTACAAACTCCCTCCCCCTAGATGTGACATCACATATTTTTCAATATTAAGCATTATATATTTAAAGGAAAACAGCACTTTAATTTTAACATTTTTTATTTTGACATGTGACACCACAAAGCTTTTGTACCCATTCGCGTGTTGTCACAGTTATGTTACACTTTGGTCCCTACCACCCCTTAAACGTGCGACGTCATTTATAGATAACTCTTATGAAATACGACATTCGCCAAGTACAGCTGCTTGATTGAGGAAGCATTTCCATTCTACTAAAAACCATAGGCAAACAATACTAATTGTGTGTTTTAAAATGAAGAGTTGCCAATGCTCTTTAAGGAGGAGAGGGGGGGGGGGGGTTTACACCTATAGGGTATCAATGCGGGGGTGAATACATATAGTACTGGTAACCGTTACAAAAAATCTGAAGGGAACTATAATTAGTGGTTATGATAACTGTGTGTTTATGTTTACAAATTTTAGTGTTGATAGAAAATGTGAGCTTGAGAATATAAGTATTAGGTACGTCATTTATTTAAAGTACTCTGAAGTAGCGATCGGATGTGGATTTTTTTGTATTTTTATGTAATTTCTTGAGATTACCTTTCTTTCATTTTTAAACATTCTCGGAAATAACGAGAATAAAACAATACAAACAGAATTCAAAATGTTTCAATTGTTTTCACGAGATTAACGAACAACGATTGACTTTTGATCAACAACGATTGATAAACGAACAATGATTGATACTCTATAAAGAAGACTAGAATTAGCTAGTCTATGTTGTATAGTATATTGGCTATCTTATGACTAGCAAACTCGCCCTTGGTATGTAATAAATATCTAATTAGGAATTTGTCAAACCCTAAATATTTCATCAGGAATATGAGGTAAGTGACGCAATTTCAATGAAAATTTTATGTTATAGTATTTTCCGAGTGGAGTATTAATGATATTATTTTCATAAAAAAGCTAACCTCAGGATATCAATACCTAAAGCCAATTTCGCAAGCAATTTTAAAATTAAAAGTTCACATCTAAGTATATTAGCCGAATATAATTCATATAATGACTACCTATAGTTGGGAATAGAATCCGGTTAGGTCATCTTCAAGTAAAGCAGTTATAAGACGAAAAAATCAAAAACAATGGTAGGTAGTAATGACCGGAGGATGTATGAGTCAGTGATGGGTCTTGGAATTGAAAGATTTTGAGGTGAACTTACTAACAACAAAAAAAAATCGAGTTAAAAAAACCTATTCTATGAATATCAACATCATTTATAATGTTGTGTTACTTCTGTCTTTACAATTTAATAATAACTAGCGGACCCGACAGATGTTTCCTTGGACAGATTTTGTCTCGTCTGCTATTAGCTAGTCAAGTCATAACCTTTATTTCTTTTTCATAAAACAGGACACTGGTCGTGTTTTATGGAATAATATTTTGTGTAGCACGTCAGTCAAAACGTCAATGTTTTATGGTAACACTACATAACACAACACCCAATAAGGGCGTGGATCTTCTATTTTATTTGTCCCGTAATTAGTTAGATCCACTATACGCGAACCCCGACTACACTGGCTGCTATAGTCACTACCCCTATACCGTCCGTGGCAGTAGTAGTACCCGCAGCCTTTTTCTTTTTTTCCATCTACGTTTATATCCTTTTACTCGATCCCTTCCTTTATTTCTATTCGCTTGCAGTTCTTTTAGTCTGCAGCCGAAGTGGCCCAGCGCGTCCGGATACCAATACCTCTTTCTCACGTAAGATCGACGTGAAGTTTCGACAATACTGTCACGTCAAGTGTTGATAGTATTGTCGCTTTTGGTTCGGTCTGTGACAGTTTCCGGTGGCTTAAACCCCTTTTTAAATGGCCGGCAACGCATCTGCGAGACTTCTGGTTTTGCAGACGTCCATGAGAGGTTGGAGTTACTTACGAAATAATTCACCTGCAACAGCATTTTAATCCATCCAGCGCTTTTGAGTTTTAGCGAGAGTCACAAACAGCGATTGAATTTTATACAATTCTAGTAAACCCGGTAGACGCTGTCCTATTCGATCGTTGGGCTACTTATTATTTTACTGCATTCTATTATCCTGTAATATCATTTCTGTTCTCGTTCCGTTCTTTTGCGTTCCCGTTCCCGTTACCAGATGGTAGAAATACAATCTATGCATCCTTATAAAATGACCTTCGTCGTAGTATCCTGTCAGATACCGTTGTTAAAATTATATTCCTATAACAATCAATAGAGTATAATTATTTGTAAGGATGGAATGCGGAAAATGAACGGCTTTAATATATGCAACGTCACGATCGATAACAATACTTCGTATGCATCATTATAAACAGATATACAGCATCGCCGCCGGCAGAAATATCATCTTAATTAAGTAACTGTTGCACGGGCTCATCAGTTCAACGGTCCATCTCAATAGATATAAACTGGCATTAAAAATTGAAACTTACACTACATGGACATAGTTTGAACCAGAATGGAGTCAAAATATCTTTGGGCAATATCACGAGTCTGCCAGGATGATAACGGTTAATTTAAAACTGCGTAATGCATTAGAAAATGCGCAAAAATCAAACAAATGGGGTCGCGTACCCGAAGTAGATCTGACAGATACAAAGGTCCACCCCCTGGGACTAACTAAATTTTTCCAAATTTTCATATACATACATACGTCTACAAAAACTAACCTACTTACACACGATTATACTAATTATAACTTTATAATAATATAGTTTTTAGTGAAAACGAAATTCTTTTTAAGAAATACATATAGAATGTCTAAATTTACTTAAGGACAGGTCAAGTTCCTTTTTACGCAATCATCGCCCTCGGGTATATATTAAATGAAAATGTAAAAAATAATGTCAAAAGTAAAGGTGGTATGAGAGAGAGAAATTATTGTAGCTCGTGTAATGTTGACCTTATGTATAGTGCATTAAAGACTAGTTTCTAAAAAGAATATAGGTATCTATGTAGGTAGGTAGGTAGGTACCTACATCAGAAAAAAGGGTCGAAGGGACACTGCGAGGAACGCTAGTCACGTGCAAATTATTGGCAATGAGAATCAGGGAGCACTATTCTTCTCATGCCGTCACTTTTTAGACCGTGTCTGAGCAATAACTGAAGTGCCTTTGAAGACAAATTATTGGAAAGCATTTGATGTCAAAGCTTCCAAAATAACAAATTAAATTGTAGGAGTAGATCTTGTCGAGTAAATATATACGGTGTATTTGAAGACAAATTATGGAAAACTGTTTAGTTTCAAACATCTAATTTTGTAGCTTTATCAGTTGCCTGCATTTGAGACGATCTCTAGGTTAAGTAGCTCTTACTGTAGTCGGTAGATAGATGGGTGACCAATTCTAACAATACTTTCCAAATATCCGACCACCTCTCGACCCTGTTTCGGAAGGGACGTAAAACAGCGGGTCCTAGTTAATTTCAATGAGTGATTTTAGTCGTAAGGTTGCAGATAACGCTAAGAAAATGTTATTCTCTATATATAGCTGTACCTCGCGACTCCGTCGTGGCATTCTCTTGTATCGGAGGCCATGACTCATTTTGGATCGCTGCGCCAGAGGAGCAAGCAAGTAAATAGCGACAGGACATATCAATCTTCTATAATAATTTCATATGAATTTCAAATTAATTTCATAAATGCTATTCAAATCAAATTTTTCCCGTTTATATCCAAAATCGAGATGATAAAAAGAAACCTCCCTAAAATAAATAAGTCTTTTTTTAGGGTCCACTTTGAAAAAAAATCTGAGTTTCAATCGGACTACACATATATTGAAATTGAGTGACACGGAACATTCCGAACCCGGCTCGAATTGATCGCATTCCCGATAGTATACTCCGCACCAACTGGATTGAAAAATAAACGCCCATAAAAACTTTTCTATACAGAAAAATACGTAAAACAGAATTTCGTCCCTGGTGTGAATTTAGTCTACGGTTTTAGTATTGTGTTTCATTAATAATTGCGAGGACGTCGCAAGTTAATTAGAGTATAGCCTCAATAGCTCAACGGTGTAAGGTATGGACTGAAAACCGCAAGACACCCGGTTCAAACCCCTCCGCCGTTTGGGTATTTTCGCACCCACTCCTAATACAAGCTTTTAATTTAGGCTTAGTAGTAGGGCAAAAGGGAATATTAGACATACCTAAAAAGTATTTCTAATGTACTTTAAAAAAAAAAAAAAATTGTTGTCGATTTTTGAGTCGCTCACTAGATTAAACAGTACTTACCAGGGCCGATTAAGTCAAAGTCAAAGTCAAAATGTTTTATTCATAAAGACTTTACAGTATTTATGAACGTCATGTGTATTATTATTCATTGTGTGATTAAAAATTAGGAAAAAAAGGTTGGCAAACACTAGTATGTTTGTTTACCTTTTGTCTCTAGACGAAATGAATAGGTTGTAGGCGTTTCGTGATATCGAGTCTCTTTGAGTGCTATAAGTGTTGCAAATGTATCCGTTACACAATAAAAAAAATAAAGGATACCAAGTCTATTTCACATCACGCGGTGTTTGAGTTAACAGTTGTCTGATGTTGTCTTTTAGATCTAGACACGCCGTAGCGGGTCGAGCCAAGTTTAAATTCTCATATAATTCGTATATAAGAACTAGCCAAGTCAGACTTTTAATTCATTTTCATTTCATTTATTCATCGATTTATAAAAATTTACTTAAATTAAAATTCTTCGCGCCCTTATGACTATACGGCTTATCTGGGCACTTCACATTCTTCACAAAAAACATCTATCTTATGTACCTACGTGTTATAAAACACCACAAATGTTTATCAAGTAAAAAATATAAATTAGGGCGTGCGAAGCGAGCCATAACACTATACTACAACTTGACGAGTTTTGTGATATACTTTACGGAAACCTATACGCCTATAGATATGTGCTTAGACATAGTATTTTAACTTCATACCTGGCTGTGTTATTAGTCCAAAAAATAATAAAATAATAATATGAAAAATAACGCTGGCTCTCACAAAGCTCAGCTTTTTGCTAGTATATTATCCTAAGTTATAAGAAGAAATAAAATTTAATAAACAAATTCCAGGTCTGATCCTTGAAGTTGTCACTCATTTAGATCTCGCTTCTTTTGCCGTTGAAATCTACAACCAACCCACGAAAATCAACGAATATCATAATATTGAACTTGGCTCTCATTTCACATTAATATTTTTTACGGGTTTATATTCACTTAATGTAGACTAATATGCTGAAATAAAGGCTAAAACTCATGGACACTTACCAGCCTCTTTGGTAAGTGTCCATATGTCAGCATATTATTGAGACGACAAAATTGTAATATTTATCCATCTCGTCTCCAGATATCTCCATCAGAAATAGAAAGTGTAATCGCAAAACATCCAGGAGTGTTTGACGTAGCAGTTACAGGTATACCCCATGAGGAACATGGAGATTTGCCTGTCGCATGCATTGTAAGAAAAGCAGACTACAAGATTACAGCACAGGAGATTAAAGACTTAGTTAAAGGTAAGTTTATAAATAAATTAATGACTGAACGAATGCATGAATGATTTAATGAGTGAACGAATGAATGAATGAAGGACACTTTATTCAAAAAAGTTACACCAGTTGTGAGACTTTAAAAAAAATAAGTAGGACTTACACAAAAACATTAATAAATAAATAATAAATATCATATATTAGTGTAACAATTCCAAAAAAGGATGACTACTCAGATTTTTTATGAGGTCACATTTGACTTCAGCTGATTTTCGGAGCGGAAGTCAATATAAATCATTTTATATGGACGACGGTCACTTTAGACAGGAATACCTTGCATAAGTCTTCAAAAAAAAAATGTGCAATGCGATAATATAATTTGCATGCTTTGTCTCCTACCTAGCGTTATTCGGGTGCAGTACCAGGGTCCGCTTAAATTACAGATGATGTGTCTATGGAGCGAGTTTAGTTGATAGACTGCCGTCTTACATCGTCTCTGGAACTCGTACAATATCTAGAATTACATGAATAATATCACTCAGTAACATTAATCGGGAAACACTATTTTACTTGCCTTCTGAAACACGGTGGAGGTCGAATATTTGAACATCTAATTTTAAAATGGTTTACCGAAAGCTGCTTAAACTAGCGAGTTACTCAAATGCCAGCTACTGAGCTACAATCTATTCAAACCAAAACATATTTTGCAGGCACAAAAGAATTTAAAAAAATTGAAAAATCCAAAGTTCACGCCTCACATTTTCTAAATATACTTACTATGAGCAATGCGGGATGCCATTAGTGTTAAACGTCATCTCTTATGGGCCAGAGCCAGCTTCATTTGAATGATCATTTCAATGATCATGTAGTGTGGCTGGGGACTTTGTGTAACTTCACAAAGTTTTGTAGATCTTTGTAGACTTCAAGGACAAAAATATACAAACACTTCGAGCTAAGTCTGGCTCAGGCGTTAAAAGAAGCTCAATACTTAATAGTACTATAATATTCCGCTAGATGGTAGGTCCAGCTCAAATTTAGTTTAAAACAGACTCGGTATTAATCAAGAATTTATGTACATAATTAAAGAATTCTTACTGTTGCCTATTTTAATCCTATCCTATAAATATTATCTGAACTTAAGATTAATTAAACTATGTTTTCGTTGTCCCGCACATATGCAATGATAAAACAGTCTTAAAGTGTTCTATTTATGTGCATTACAAGTACCGATCAGGTAAACATATATGCGGAAGAATAGTGTTAACAGAGAGAATGGAACTTCTAAATAGGATCTATAATTCAATCTCCACAAGGTATTCGAGTATTATATTCAACTGAATAAGGACAAAAAGCGTCTGTTTGTTTCTGAGAATGAACAGGCGGAAGAGATAATTTAATAATCTATGCAATAATTTTAATTGATAAAACTGCATAGTACTTATGCCTAACTTAGAGAGTCTCTAGCGTACCTAGCGTATCAACAATTACTGATAAATTTTGCTTACCGAGAAAAGTTTGCAAGTATCTATCTATCTACGGGCTTTTATTAGTGTAGTAGAAGAAAGAAAACGAATGGTTTCTTTAACCGATAACAATCGGTTTAATACAGGAACCGGGCAAATGGCTGATGATGGTTTTAAAATACTTATCCAATAAACGCTGAATACCCTTACTTCCTCGTTGGACAAAGAATTATACTACACGAACGGTTTTCTAAGGATACTTTGCAGTAGATCAACGAATAGTTGGTCTTAATCAACAACAATCGGTGTAATATAGGAACCGGGCACATAGCAATCGGGAAGGGTCTTGCCTTTTCAATAAAGGCTGAAAATAAGGCTCGTGCTTTATAATTAATTGAATTTCATTTACAATACGTGCAATGTACGGTTGTAAAAGGGGCAAGAACAATTTGTCTTAACCGAAGACAATCGGTTTAATATAGGAACCGGGCACATGGCGGGTGACGGCTCTAAAATGCCTTTCCAATAAAGGGTGTGTGTCGTAACGCGTGGGCGCAGCTTGCGTCACTCATTCATCAGGCGCCCACGCGAGCTGAGGTGTTGGATGTAAAATAAAAAATAAATCTGCCAGTGGGAGTCGGGATTCCACGTAAAGAATTCACTTCTCTTTAAAGTACAGTACAGTTGACATATGTGTTCTTTTGATAAGCCGCAAACGTCATTAACACTATCGTAACACAAAAACTGTTACATCTTTAAACGTGGCCTGACTTCTAACTTCCAACAGCAGCCAACCACTCACTCTCTTCTCACTAATTTGTCGTTTCTTTCTATCATTGCTGCTTATAATTAAAAACTAGACCAGTAGTTTAAAAAAGCAGAAAACTGCAAAGAAGAAATACAACATGACATCTCTACGGATCCAGTTGCCAACTCCTATGTTTCCGAACCGATTAAGGTCCTTCAAGAAGAGCAAACTTCATTCTGAAAGACCGGTACCACATCTACGTGCCTTCTGGTCGATCTCCTATCAATAGGCATCAGAAGTCACTCAGATAAAGCGACTAAAAGTAAGAATGTAAAACTGTAGCTTTATCAGTAAAAAGGAACTATAAAAAAGGTATTAAGGTACCATGTCCTTTATGTATGCTAAAGGTGTAGAATTTTTCCGCGTGCTCCATACCAAATCGACATTTAGCACGGATTCATCTCAGTCCGCGCATGTACCTTGACCGCTATTCGCCTCACGAGCGTGACATCATCGCCGCGGTTTGCTTGCCTTTTCGTTTATTTTTGCACATAACCCCTTCTCTTTTCTTCACTTGCATCCATCTCGATCTCTCTTGTGGCAATTAAACAGGAACAACCAGGGCCGTAACCAAAGAGCCGATTTATAAGAGGGCCTATTAAAATGTCAGACGATACAAGTGTAATTAAAAACATTTAACAAAACTGATTATGTTTACTGATATAAGTATAAACGTTGTAAATAAGTTACACCGTTATAATTTTATTGAGGAAGATTTTTGTATTTAAATTTGTGTTCGGTCGAATATCTACGGTGATTGTGAGCCGGTCTTCATCACTGGATCTATTATCAAAAATTGTCGCACCCACTCCTAATACAAGCTTTTAATTTAAGCTAAGTAGGAGGGGAAAAGGGAATATTAGACATACCTACTAAAAAAGTATTCCTAAAATTCTTTAAAAAAAAAAATAATTACAGAATTTTAACATAAAAAAAACTAACTCCAAATTGTCAGAACTGGACCAAATTGAAATGGGCCCATACCAACCAACCAACCAGCTTTCCAATAAAAAGAGAATCATCAAAATCGTTTCAATCAGGCGAAAGATGAGGTACCAAAAAAAATACAGTCGAATTGACAACTTTCTAGTTTTCTTAATCAGTTGCAAAAACTTCCAACCCTAAGGGTACAAAAGGTTTCCTTTTTGTAGCGAATTTATATTAATTTATAAAATTATTTACGGATTAAATTGCGCGCTCCGGCACTCGAGCCACGATTAAAAGGCATAAATTCTTTTGAAGGAAATTAAACCAACTCATTACGAGTAAGGAACGAGATTTTTTTCCATCAAAAGCCACGAGTAAAATTCCTTGAGCCCAATTTAATGTACTGGAAAAAAATATTTAACCTACAAAAGTTTAACAATTTATTTTTTCATTACCATACTGTTTTATCTTTGGGATATTCGATTACGTTCCTGACTGAAGCGGGAGGTATAGAATTCGATTTCCAGTTAGGTCAGTAATTGTGAAGATTTTATTTTTTTTATAGAATTAGGTTTTAAAATAAAAATTCATGAGTTTACAGATATGGCAATTTCCCCTAATTGATTTCCTCGTGGTATCGTACCATCTCTCAAGCGAAACTCTACCCTAATTTATTTAAGCATAACTACAAGTACTGGAATCAGAAAGAATCGAACCCGAGAACCTTTGCAAAGTTGAAGGTATTTCTTTTTAAGCGAGGCAAGCCCATATTTGCAAGCAAGTATAGCCTATGTGGAAGGGTTCCGTATCTAATATGTAATAACAGTATTTGTTAAATAGCTTCCAAGTTGTTGCCCGCTTTCGTTCAAAGCAATGTTGCTAATGCATGTTTTAATAACACGGAAAATTTCAAGTCTCCATATCTTCTTCTTCTTCCTAGCGCTATCCCCGTCTAGTGACAGGGTCCGCTTAGTTTGCAGAGAATTTGGGTGTGGGGTGAGTTAATATGACCGATTGCCGTCTGACGTCGTCCTCAGTATCCCCATGATCTTTACAGCGTCACGACTAATATCACTCAGTGACATTAATCACTGTTTTAAGGGCCTTCCAAAACACGGAGGAGGTCGATATAAAGTATAAATCAGTCCTAGAATGGGTCACACATCTATCACCCGGTCTCAGCAAGAGCTTAACCTAGCGATCGAATCTATCGCCGACCACTGATCAGGCCACAACCTCTTTATAGATAACAATTTTTTTTAATGGCTCAATGGATGCAAATCGGATATATAAGCTGTAGTGTGACCCTAGCATTAACCAGGGTCCCTGCGTCCCGCTTGATGATCAAAGAATCCCAAAAATTGTCTTCTGCGAGTCTAAAAATTCTTGCCAAGTTCGTGGCCTACACGACCTCCTCAAGTTTCTATATCTAATAGTTTGGGAATCTAGGGAAGAGGGACCACCTTGCGGGCGGAACTAAGGGTTCCTTATAGGACTATGGAACCCTAAAACTAGAGAATCCGGTACTTATAGAGATATCTATATCGCTACACTGAGTTATTACTCAGGCAATGTAGCGACGACCTTAGATCTTATACAGCAAATGATGCCATCTAAACGTAATAAAAATTCTTTAAATATATGTAAAAGTCTTTTAATTTAGCAAATTTGCGTCAAACCGTTCATCATGCTAAGTAATTTACAATCTGGAGAACATTTTGTGTCAAAAAACGGGACACATAAAATATGCTACGAGACGTCCTTAGCCTTAATATTAATAAGAGCTGTGCGTATGATACTCTTTAAAATAGACGTGTTGTTGTCGCGTTTCGTTCGGTTTGTGAGACTTCCCGGTGGCCTAAACTCGTCATTAAGGACCGGCAGCGCGATGTATATAGTGGTTTTTAAAATTTTATGTTTGTTTTATTGTTGACTCGTTTCCCTTCTTGCTGATATACGAGTAGAATGTTTAAAATATATATATTTTTTTATATCTCCTTTAGTCTTGCATTACAACTCTAGCATAGCAGGTATACTAAATGAGGGTTAGGTCGGTCATATGTGCTGACATTCAGTTTCTTCTTCTTCCTAGCACTATCCCAGTTAAACACCAGGGTCCGCTTATTTAGTCCGATGGCAGAGGATGGGGCTGTGGGGCGAGATAAGATAACCGATTGCCATCTGACGTCATCCGCGGAACCCCTACGATTGCTACAACCTTACGACTAATATTACAGAGTGACATTTATCGGGTCCCACTGTTTTACGTGCCTCCCGAAACACGTAGGAGGCCGGATATCAAATATAAACCTGTAAATGTAGGTTTTAAAATAGGTCTTGCCTAATCAGAGTGCCTCAGATAGCTAATTGACATTTTTACGGATACTTGGGACGATCCTAATTTAATGATCTACTTTTAAACCAATTGCATCTGTGGTAGACTTCGCTGCTTTTAGATAAGTGACAAGACTTTGTCTTTTATTGATAAAAGACAAAGGCCTCAAGGACGTAAAACTACCAATAGATCGCTAAAATGTCATGTCCACATTATTGACGATTTTATTTCAATTTACATGTTTGTAACGCTCTATTGTGAAGTTGGGAATTTGAGATTACTACAATTTACGTGGAAGGTATCCATATTTTCGTTAATTGTCTTGCTAAAAACACTTGATTGAGCGATTGTATCTGATCGAAATCATGTATCTTACAAGTTACATAAAATATTTGGAACAACCATTCTAAGGTCGAATAAAAATACATATCTTTGCCAACATTAATATAAAGTTATTTATAAAAACGTCCCGCAATATTTTCCTTTCATTCCTGTTCGCTTTCATGTCTAATGAAAGTAAATTGGTGTAACACAAACTGAACTGCCGCAAATGAATCTAATTACACACAGAAAGACGGCTGTTATTCCTTTGAGTGTCCCGCGGCGACCTATTAACTTTATACTATATTTGAATACAGACAGAAAAAGACAGTTGCCGTTCTCTCATAAATGTATTTATCTCACACTTAGTAGTTTATATTGCTGTTTATTAACCATTTCGTTTGTGTTTGTGTGATATAACTGGCCTATAGTTATATTAAATAATATGTGCATACTTAGTTAAAACTTTGCAACAAACGGGAATTGCAGAATTGCGCAACAAAATCTTGACAATTAGTTGCGCAATTTTGCAATTAATGTATTATAAAACTCTTCAACAAAAGTCGACATTTTCCAACAGACAAGCATTGCAAACTGAGGAAAATTAAGTACACATTCAGTAACAGACAGGGAAGACAAAAACTGTGCAAAGAAAGTCTATACTTTTGTAACAGACCGTGATAGCAAAACTGTATAATAAAAGTCGATACTTTGCAATAGACAGAGATGGCAAAACTGTGCAACAAAAGTAGACACTATTCAACAGAGGAGTTGCAAAACTGTGTATCAAACCATATAATAGTGTAAGTTGTATAAAGAACAGAGTCAGTACGAAGCCTCGAGTATTTCCGGATAAAAGAATCTCCACGATGTTCAATACAGCTTACTCACCGACGAGAGTAAACACCGTCTCGTTTGTAGTTGGTTGTTCGTTAGGCGGTCAGATCCGGTTTCCTTATCAACTCCCATCCGGAACTTTCTCTTTGTTAGTGCCGGATATATCCGGAGCGGGATGTTTGTATTGATTTATGTTTAAACGATGTTTTAAATTGCTGTTATTTTTACTTACAACTTTTTAACTGGACTTGGGTGCTTTGTTTTTGTCTACGAACAGGAGAAGAATGGAACAGGGGAAGAAGGTGAAGACAATTTGCGCTTCATCCACCCTCACCCCTAATCTCCGGAACTACTGGTCCGATTTGAAAAATTCTTTCAACGTTAGATAGCCTATTTATCGAGGAAGGCTATAGCCTCCATAATCTCTACATCCTCACGATTCATATCATTTACTGGCATTAATCGGGACCCACTATTATACGTACCTTCCGAAACACTTAGGAGGTTGGATGCCAAATGTAGACCAGTGTTAGAATGGATCACCCATCTATCACCCGGTCACAGCAATAGCAACTTAACCCAGCGATCGACTCAAATGCCGATCTCCTCTGTGTATATTATTATTACAAAAGAAAAGATAGAAAGAGATTAAATACATTATATCTATCTCAGCAGTAGACAGTAATGAGGTATGGGAAGACATTCTGCACACAAACACAATAAACGAAAGACACAATAAGCAAGAATAATTCAAAGGAATACCACGTACAGTATACAGTCGTCTCTCACCCCGACCAAAAGATCTTGATACATTTCTCCTTATAAATACCGTAGAGATATAAGTGATTTTTTAAAAGACAATAAGAATTTACGGCTCACAATAAAATGGCTACATTCCACATTTGTTCTGCGCTCGTAAATGAGGACTCCTGTTACACCGTAATGTTTGATTATAAAGTAGCTGAACACAAGCTTCTATTTATAACAATACCTTCATTTACAAGAAAAACCTTAATTACACCTAAATTACACTGGACAAACAAAAGACTAAACATTTCGGATAACAGATAGATTATTTCAAGTGTATTAAGTCTATTAGAATTAATTTCATAATTACTAAAAATATTGGTACAGAGTAAACACCTAATTGTTTATTTATAGCAATTGATTCCAATACTGATTTCATGGCTGTAAAAATAATAGTATATGATTAGATTTTTTTAATCTCTGATAAACTTACCAAATTAGTCATACAGTTAACGTGTACATACCACATTAGTCACAGAGACATAAAATTTATTGATTTAGGTGAATAACCACGTAAAGAGCTAACAAACTTACTATACTTTTCCCTGTCCTTATGTTTTAATTTTGAATCAACGCAAATGTGACGATAATCTATCTATTTAATTATGTTCGATAAATAACTATTTGAAATGCTTTTCAGGAACAATTCCAATTATACAAAGCTCAGCCACGCGAACTGCATACGTTTGTGATTCGCATCAGTGGGCCTAGAACAAACATTTTCATGTTAAGTAACACGACGAGTCGAGTATGCTCAGGATAAAAATGTTCGTGCCAGGCCCACAGGCACACACGGACCCTGCTTAGGCATCACGCGGGTAGCATTAGCATTTATTACTAGCGTGACACTATTAAAACCTGCCTGTGGGCCTAACACGAACATTTTTTATCTTAAGTAAAGTTGAATTGAGCAACACGTGATACAGGGAAAAGTTGAGGGTACTAGAGGTCGAGATCACCCATGCAATGGACCGACTAAATGGAGGCCGCTGTTGACGGTTCCTTACATGAGTGCGCCAAACTATTATGTAGCAGAGAGAAATGGCGAGCTATCGTTAAAAAAAAAAGCTTCTCTTGACGACGTGACTACATGATGACCGCTCTACCAAGAGTGCATTGAAGAAGAAGACTATTGACTGGTCGGTTTACTCACGATAAAAATGTTCGTGCTACAGTGAAGTCGACTAATTGACTTACGATGAAAATGTTCGTGCTAGACCCACTGGTAATAATCGGTGTGACAGACGGCCATAGCGACGTAAACTCTACAGCCGCAAATCTTCGAGGCCGTTTAATGTTGCTGAGTTATACGACAATCAAGCTGAGCTTATTTACACAGGGCGTATACACAGGATCTTCATTTTTGTGAGCTAAAAATACCGCAACAGTGTTTAGGCAACTTCACAAAGGGAAAAGCAAACAACTCTACATCTAACGTTTGTGATTGTTGAAAACCTAATATTGATTTTATTGAAACTTTAAAATTAACGTATATACAGTACTACCTATTTCCTGGGATATCGTCCGTGTAATATAAATTTGCGAGGCTATTTACCTTATTAAATAAAGAGCCACATACATATAATATTTCTCATCCAAGATCATAGTGACAGAACGTGTTTTATTTGTGTTGATGATGAACAATACCGTACTGCACAAGTTTTGCCGGCCTAGAAATTTGACATTTGTTATTAGTTTTTAATGGGACATAGAGTAGGTTAACTCTGTATTCTTTCTCTGGTTACTAAGCAGTCTCTGACAGTTACTAAGCAGTATTCTATGATTCATAGACGGCTTTCTTAACTGGAAGAAGTTTAATGATTTTCATACTTTAAGTCCTATAGAGGATTTTTTTATTTTATTTCAAAAGTCTACTAATAGACTTTTAAAATAGCAAAGATTAGATAAATTTAGGTAATCTTTATACAGGGATATTGGGTAATTCGACGTATTCCCGTTAGGAGGTAGATAGGAGTGGCCATTTGCGATAATTTTAACCTCATACATATTATGCAAAAGTAAAAATAGCAACTTCAAAAATTTTGTTAAAAAAATGTATCAATTTAAATCTAATTTTGTCTTTTGATTTACAAAAACGATTGACATTGGTTATGTGTCAATATTAAAAATATATATTTTATTTTAAAAACTTGTCTATTAAAATTGACTGTACGAGCCTTTGCCACCCTAGTCCCCGTAAACCGCTGGACTAATGTGGATGAAATTTGTATGTTTTGAATTTCCAAGAGATTTGTGGATAGTTTGAAAAGACAAGTGGACCCGTAAGGTTTAACTGCTGTCGGGATATACTCTATATTTGATACGTTTCTCATTATAACTCAAAAACGGCTGCATCGATTTGATTAGACTATATATTTTTTTCAGTGTAAATAAAGGTTTATGAGCAAGCAAATGTTTTTTATACTCATTTTCTTTCTTCTCCTTCTGAATTAGAGGGAAATTTAAAGTGAAATAAAACTAAACACAGATACACGAACACACCTGACAAGATATCATATGGTTGAGGACTGTTTTCATAGTCTTACAGTGGGGCAGCGTACACTGCCACGTATCGCCGTTGGACTGCGACTCGCGGCGCTGGCAATTGTACGCATGCAGCATCAGCACCAACTGATGCTGGACCTGCTTGGCCTTCTCAAGGTTGGCGATGGAGCCGGTGTTGGGCTGCTGCGGCGCCGCGCCTGTCCCTTCCTGCGTCGCGGCTTGTGGCTGCGACTGTCGCACACAACAACCCTTTAGCGACTGGCCTAACGACTTATCCACCGTCGATACCAATACCGAGACCGAGAGGAGCTGTATTTCGTTGCCGTGTACGTCGCAAATAACTTTTTATACAGAGTCAACGCACCTGTTCGTCTGCGAGCGCTCCCAGCGTCTGCTGCGAGGGCGCCGGTGGGACGTCCTGCGCGGCGCTCCCACCGGCCTCGGGAGGCGGTTCGAAGCGAGCGCCGGCCGTACGCTCCGCCGCAACGACCTCGGCCGGCGATGGGTCAAACTGCGGTTCTTTGAAGTTAAGATCCTGCACAAGGGATCATTGCTGATGTTGCAAAATACACATATAGAAATTTAGCTCCAAAAAGCAATCATCGGACCAGCAAATATACAAAGATACCACAAAATAATGGAGTAAGATGCACTTAAGAGCTAGGAAATCAATTTGTCTCCCTCGCAATTAAAAAAAGGGTTTATCACAGCGATTAAAGTACAGTAGCGCCAGCAAATGACAAGATTTGGCCACCTAAGTAAGCGAACAATATAAAGATTGGAGGAATGGCATGTGCATATGAGTGCACCTGGCAGAGGTCGAAAACTTGGCCTGGGTCAACAATTATCGCGACTACGATTTTCTCGGAAACATCCATAACGAGTGAGCAGTGAGGCAAGTTCTGAGGATAGACGAATGGCTTTAAAAGCCCTAGATAGCCTTCATCTTGTGTTGAGAAGTCGTAAAGAAAGATTTATGCTTATCAGTCAATTTCCACAGTTGGTCAGTTAGTTTGCAAATTTTTGTTTATTATCATTGAGAATGATTTGAAAGCACTCGGATATAACGAAGATATCCGTAAGGATCATGGTATACCACATACAGGCTTTATCTGCAGGGATAATTTAGTGCAAGATAATATAAAATATAGTCAGTGCATCATAAACCACAGTCGGTTTTTCTGTGCACTGTTGATTCTTAAACGGTAACTTTATAAAAAACAATAAGTTAGCCTAAACTATTTCGTAGATAGTAGAATGCATCTTAAATTTAGCTTTATATATGTATAAATATCTGCAATTTTATATCCCCTTAAGGACATAAAATGCATGGTGGCCAGTAGTCAATAAGATGAACCGCCTGCCCTTTTGCCCCTAGTCATACCTATATATAAATAAAGCGGGCAAGTGCGAGTCAATCTTGTACACTAAGGGTTCTTTACCATCACGATAATACGTAAAGTATTTCAGGTTATTTTAAGTGTCACTTTTCGAAGGATTTTTTTAATTTAACAAAATAATCGCAATTATTTTTTCACAAATTTACAGTTTTCTGATTTTTTCTCATACTTGTACTTCAAGATATAGCTTCTTGCCAAATTTCATATTTCTAGGTCAACAGGAAGTACCTTATGTTCGGTTTTCCTTTTTTAACCGACTTCAAAAACAAGGAGGAGGTTATCAATTCAACCTGTATGTTTTTTTAATGGACTATTATGGGAACTACGACATAAATGACCATATTTTTGATTATGTATACTTTAAGGATTGACAGACCTCAGTATTTGGCAGTAATTGCAACTTTATAGCTCTACACGGTCCTGGGAAAAAGGGTCTTGATAGACAAACAGACAGGCAAGGAAGAAATTCTATAGTCCGTACTTATATAAACTAAACAGGCACCGACCCCTAAAAAGTTTGCGTTTAAAATTAAAAATGTATATATTTGTTACAGTTGTTACTCGTTGTTGCGGCGTTGCTTCTTGCACAACCAGCGGTCTGCAAACCGCAAATTCTTTACGACTATGGTTACTACGCTCCCGCCTACGTCGCATCGTATAGTTCGCCCCTAGCTTATTCCTACCCTTACGCATACGCTTACTCTTATCCCCTAGCCTACTACTAGGTCTAAAACCAACCAACACGGCCCAAAATGTTTTTAATATAATGTTAACTATACGATTCCGTGTTTAATAATCATATAAAAACACTCATTTAGTGATAAATATGGTATTGAAAGATTGAAAATGTTATATTCTCTTTTAATACGTCAATTTAATTATTATGTACTCGGAAAAGTATGTAAAGAAAGACATTTGTGCTAGGTATATTTACATATGTGATCCGCCAGCTTATATCCGCGGCCATTAAAAAATTGTATAGGTAATTTTCAATATTCTAGTTCAAATTAATGTGACTGAAGCATTCATGATTTTGTTATTTGGTTGTCTTTTTTAAATGTACGCAATGTAACAAGATGTTAATTTGCACGTATTTTTTTTTTGTTTTAAATTAAGTAATGTTTTTCTTGTCATGTAAGATATTTTTATTTTTATTATTTTTTATCCGTGGACAAATATGTTTATTTCCGTTTATAAATAAAACTGTGTTGACAATATAATATTTTTGTTATTTATCTACATTAAAACCCACTTAAAGTTATATAAGCTAATTATAGACCAGTCCAATTAGCCTAAAAATAGAGGTAAAAAAAAAACATAAAATAATTCGTATCCAGCTTGAAACTTGTGATTTGTGTTTGGATTCTTGAAACCACCATTATAAATGAAATTAAAAAGTCCTTATGGATTCGAGACCTGGAAAAAAGTTATTTTAGGTCAAAGGTTCTTCGCGATTTCAGCTCAACGATAAGTTTTATCAAAACGTCTTCCAGTTTAGAAATGTATAATATAGAATTGTAAAAGTGTATCAATACTTATTTATTCTTACTTAGTTATATCCAGTAAGAAAAGTGTGAATGTCTAAATTGATTGGCATATTATATTTGTAGATTAATTCCAGAAGATAGTTCCGGCTAGTGTAGGTATATGGACGTATTTAAAACTGAGAAATATGTATATATTAATTTCTTAAAGGAAATATCAATGTTTTATTTTTAACCCAACGCTTTTTTTGGGTTATTTATTTTATTATTTTATGTTTTTTTTAACACTTTTCGCGACTGTAGAATCATAAACCACCGTGATTGATGTGCTATGTGGAAGAAATAGTACTTATTTGTAAAAACAGTACCTTCTGTATTTGCATCTTAATATATCGTCTGAATGAATACTTATTATCGTGAATGAATAATAATATTAAATTAGGTCATGGATATAAATTGAATACCATTATGAAAAGAGGATGACACAGTCCGTGACATAATAATTATGGTATGTTCAAGGCCGTGGCTAACCTCGGGCTATCCAGTCATTAGTATGCTGGAGTCAGCGCGAAATGACACCTTGGGTATTGCTTTGAAGGAAGACATGAAGTCAAGCTTATATATAACATAGACGACAGGGTTGATGCTAACGTGGAGTATGTAAGATGATGTGATTAGAAAATGTTTAGGTGCTTAGGAGAAACCTAATTACCTAATCTTCCCTTAAAGTAATTTTAAGCAAAGATTAGTTAAGCAAACTGAAATTAATTTTAAAATTATAATTAACCAATTAAATTAGATTAATGCAAAATTTCATTAATCTAATTTAATCTGCTTCTTTTGGTCCTGCACTTTGCAGGAGACGACCCGGGGTCAATTTTAGGATGAAGCGAGATCTAAATTCAGCGCCCCCATTACTGGCCCTGTGTATATTTTTAATATAAAATATATTTAAAATAATGGCATATATTAAGAGTCGCTCCTAGCTAAGGCGCCCCATGGGACACGACGTCTGGAGCGGCCGCTCCGTTTTCTTTACGGTTGGGCCGGCACTGAATCTCTTCTTAAAGATTGAGTATCCTGTTAGCGCAGTTGGCAGTAACCTGCCTTTCACTCAGGGGTTGTGAATTCAATTCACCAATCAAGTCTGGGTGTATTATGTACATAAATATGTATTTAAAAAAAAAAGTACATCAGTCAGCTCCGACCGATACAAAAGAATTATTATAAAGATATTTACCTAAGGAACCGATGACCATGAGTATATAGTTTTATCTTTATATATATGTACTATATATCTACGGTACGTGTGTACGTCACTGAACTCCTAAATGGCCGGACCGATTTGAATAAATTTTTTTGTAGGGGGTTTGGGTGGCGCCCTGTATGCTTTGGATTCACAAATCCGCTCGGCAGATAGCGCTGCAATCGGTATCTAGGTTATATTTTTATCGATTTTTACGTTCGGGCAGAACAACATCTGCACGGTCGCTAGTGTATTTATAAAGCAGTTTGCCAAAATGATGAAATAAAAATCAACTTGTTTGTTATTGTTATTAGTATTGATCGTTTATTAGTTATTGAATATATTGCCACCTTAATTACAAATATTACAGTAGAATTGTTTTGGCATCGAATGGTTTGTATATTATGTAAACAATGAAATGATATAGGACGCTTACAACATATTTTCTATAAAGCCAAACCTACATCATTTTAATTTTTAAACGCTATGTACTGATTAACAGATATTTAGACAATCTTCAGATTTCCTATAGATAAAATACATGATTTATTAAATTAAAGCGAACAATTAATTGCTTAAATATATAAACGGTTAAAAGTGTTCGCCACATCATTTGTCTTATTATTCCGATACATTACATTCATTACATCATGCATAAATTATGTCACACGAATTTTACGATTTTTAAGCATTTCACAGGTTGTCACATTTTGGAAACTCTTGATGTGACATCACATATTTTTCAAATTTATTAATGTATAACATATTATTTAAATAAATAGAAGAAAATAGCAGTTACTGTTGTTTTAAGGGTTTTTTTTGCATATTTTATATTTTGATGTGACATGTGACGTCAATCTTTTGACTCCCACTGCCCGTTGTCACACAATGTCACACTTTGGTGATACCCTACCTCCCATTCAACGTGCGACATAATTTATGGGTGATCCCTAACAGTGTTATTTAACATACGTGTAGTTTAAATTAAGGAATGTTTAACATTATTTCATTTATAGGAAATCATTACTGCCTATTTCATTTATGGATTGGTATATGATTCGTTAGTAACATATAGTATAGGGAGGAAGAAAATTTTAATATTTTTCTACAATTAAGCCTAATGTTATTCACATTTCCAAATTGTTATTAATATCTCTTAAATAACATATATATCGACACATTTTACTACCTACTACTCGCTATGAATAATTACAATTAGAATAACTTAGAAACTTATATACATACAATCTTATTTAAAGCGAAGAAGATACGAGAAAATTTACTGATTTTTTCTAAAGTAAAACTTCTTTACGCACGCTTAATTTGGGGAGTAAGCTAGTGAATCTGTGACGAGGGCGTTACGAAAAGTGTGATCGGGCGAGGCGAGCTCATATCTTTCTTGAACAGTTTTATAAATTAATATTTTATTTAATACATTAAATATACACTACCTTTTAAGTGAATAAAGTTGTGAAATCGCTTTAAATATATATACATATAGATAAAGCTAAAGAAGTTTTACTTCATTCGTGTGGGCGAAAGCACACTCGTTTTTTATATAGATGTAGGTATTCGTTGCTAACAATTACAAGGAATTCCTGTAGCATTCATTACGTACATATATAAATCGGTAAAATATTCCCTTATATCGCTGTTTAACGCTACCCTTAGCAATTCACGTGCATTGTTCTCTTCAAAGCCTTCAACACTTAAAATTTATTTTGTGCATGTCTTTCAATAACTTCCACAACCACTCAAAGTTTTTACGTATACTTTGATTTTATAAGAGTCACTACCTCACAGGGCTGTTTGAAGTTCACATGTTGCTTGCTTAATATTTCCTGTGGTTATAAAGTAATATTTAAGCAACTTCAAGGTCTGAATCTTCAGAATCGTCTGTGTACGGGCGAGGCGTGGGCGGAGCGGGCGGCGGTCGTGCGGGGGGCGAAAAGCGCGCTCTGGCAGACGCGATTGCACGCCCGCAAGTTCTTTCTTCTTGAAGCTTCCGAAGCCGTTCCTGCTCTTCCCGTTTTTGTTTACGCCACTTTGCGCGTCGATTTTTGAACCATACCTGCAATCAATTTTTCAGCTATAAAATATAAATTAGTATGTGAATTCAGGGCGTCCAAATCTGTCTGAGGACCTAACCGTATGAATTCGGTGCTCGATCATTTGAAACTTAAATAACCAGAAAAAAAATTCGAATAACCAAATAACGAGTTTTGATTTCTTTAAAATTAGTAATAACTAAGCCATAACTGATATCCCCATTACAAAAAAAAACGTTAGTTGTTTATTATTAAATACTTATTAATCACGATACCTAGTTAGTTAACCGACTTTCAAAGAAAGTGACATTGAATATATTCTTAGTTCAATGTATTAAAAAAGTTTTTAAAGAATCTAAAGATAAATTGTTGACTGGCCCGTTGTAACAGTGGGTAGTGACCCTGCCTTACGCTCCGGGGGTCGTGGGTTCGATTCCCGCCTCTTTATTATCCATATGTATGTCTTTATATATTTCTAATAAAAATTTGTGTATAACAGGTGACTGTTACCTATAACACAGGCATTAAGTTATGTACCTTAGGTCACACTTACGTCCTTGTGTCATTTAGTCCTATACATTTATTTATTATTATTGTTATAAGGATATAGATATCTGTCTATTTTCTAAATACCTACTATAATGCAGTAAATAAGACTTAAATTTTCACTTGCAATATCAGCAAAACGCATTTAAATATTGGTACGCATTACATTCCGTGCTTACAATAAAATTCATGTTTGTAACAATAGTGTGTACAACATGAATAGCAATTTTTAATATCCCGTCATTCAAACGCCAATCCCGAATTGGGTCGTGAAATCACTCAATATGTTTGTAAATACCCTTGTTAAGCCGGACAATTGTGCGACCCAGTTTTATTTAGCGATGACCGCGCTACTGATTTTACCAGGATCACATGAAAAAAAAGTATTTGTTGGGCCATCAATGACGTTCTACGTAAGTTTGAGGCGATTCCACTCGACTTGGCGCACACAAGTGTCGAAAAAGCCAAGCTGCGGGTGGTCGGAACGGCTTATGCCTTCCGTCACAACACCAGTGCGGCGGCATCTTTGCTGTACTCACTTCATTCATACACCGAAGATAGATATTATTCACGATTATGTACTTAAATAATTTATATTCGTTTCGTCGTAGTGTTAGTTGTTTGGGCAAATTGTTCCTTTAGTAGGTATAAAAGATATGTAACGATCCTAATAGATGGGACAATAGTTTGGTTAATTAATGGTAACGAGATTTTTTTTTATGTTACAAGCGGGCAAACGAGCAGGCAGCAGGCACCGAAGTGCCTACCGGCGCCCATGGACATCTGCACGACCAGGAGGCCAGCAGATGCGCTTCAAAGACCCGTTCACTGTGGTTCTCTCTTCTGATATAGTCCAGAAGCAATCGTTATAGCCCACCACGGCTAGAAGGCATAATGACAAACTAGCATTTATATGTTCCGGGTTAAAATCTCATTGCTCTTGGATAACTTAATAGTACCTCATGATCAACCTTCTCAAGTGACAGTTTGTAAAAGTTTTTCATCAGGAAAATACATGATTTTATTTTTAATGTACTCTACTATCTTTAAATAGTATATAAAAGTCACGTTCCGTTCTTGCTCGCTGAGATCTTTTAAATTACGCGATTTTAATGCGATTTTCAGCAATAAAAACAGTGATTTAAGGGGAAGGTTTGTATGTATTAGAGATCACCGGCCGGTCAAACATCCATTCATACATGACAAAATTTCACCCGCGCGGAGCCGGGGCGAATCTTAATACATAACAAGACTGTAGTTACATAAACGTCTTATGTATCAACTTTACCCAAAAGCGCTGAAACAGTGTATTTTGAAGTTACCACGCGACTTTAACTCAAGAGACGGTGTAACGTTAGGGGTGTTAAATGATGCGAGAAAATTTACACCCGGTGGGATAGAAAATAAAGTCGAGAATTACCATCTTTACCTTAGTGGGAATATTCGGTAATAAAATCGGCCATTATTGTTGAAATAAAGGTTTTAAACGTCCTTGTGGTTCAGTGACGTCGTAATATAATATGTAGTCATATTAAATCTGCTGATCCTACAGATGATGTGATGTCCAAATTTAGACTCGTCTCTTATTACTCAGTTAACCGATCTCCTTTATGAAATTTCTATAAAACGTGACACTGGCCGAATATATTACGAAATTATAATTTTACGCGACACGTCAATCAAAAGGTCTGCTACTAATGCCATCTATTCGCAGTACACTGAAGTATCGAAGACGTCAGCATTTTTTAGTATTTTTAAATAATCTATAGACTTTTCTTTTCCTTTAAACCTTTACTAAAATAAGAGGAATGAAACCAAACTAACAGAATTTAAAACGGTGGGATGGTTTTTGAGTTTTAGCGGGACTAACGAACAACGATTGATTTTTATATAGATAGATAGATTTGGTGATTATAAATACAATCCTGTCGTTCCTATAAAATCATAACCTACCCTACAATTTTATTTACATGTATGTGCATGTATGTGAACAAATGCATGTATGTGTGTGTGTGAATGTATGTCGATACCTGCCTCGTAAGTTGTTGAAACCTCACTTTCCCAGCTTTACAGTAGAACGTTACAAACAACTAAATTGTAATATAAAAGTCACTTTTTGATATGTTATTGTGAACAAGAATATAACCGTCATTCCTGAATATGTAACTGTATACACAAATGTGTTATATAATCACGATTTTATTCCAATTTACATGTTTGTAACGCTCTACTGTACAGTTGGAAATTCGAGGTTACAATAATTTGTGTGGGAGGTGTTTCGATGTGTAGACGAGTGATCTCAGGGAGTATTAGAGATTGTGAGTCTCGCATTTTCCAGGGATATTGTGCGAGAATAATTTCACGCCTTTAAATGGTAATATTTAAGAACAATAAACATCCGCCATTTTCTTTTAAGCTTGTCGTGCCGGTGGCGATAAATTGTCATTACCGTTTGGTTGTAAATTCAGTAAAAGCAGTTTTGTTCAATTCGTAGATTTGGCGCCAATACAGAATTAATTACCCCTGCTTACTGTACAAATTCAAAATGGCGGATAAGAAATGACTTTGTATGTATAAAAAAATAACGATACTTTATAGGTATGCTTGGAAGATATAATATAACATGAATGTTGGCTATTAGCTATAGATGTAAAGTATAGAAATTGTTTAATACAAATCGTGTGCATAAAATGATAATAAAAAATATGGCACAGAATTTATGTAATAACACATACCATCGTGAATAATGTATACACGATACTCGTGGATATACATAGTATACGGTGAGAATCGCAGTCACTAGTGCGTGCCGACACAAGTAATGGCGACGCAACTGAAAAGCAGCTCCTAGAGCTGAGTCTTACTGCCCTTTCTGTAGCATGTATAATTTTCTAGTTAGTAGTAGTATACGTCATACTAAATATTTTTTTATTTTGTTTCGTTGCACGGTACCGAATATTTTTTTAAAAATATATTATAAGGGAGCTAAAAATATAATTATATCATCAAACAACAAACAATGATAAACTGTTGTTGTACCCTATCACTTTGAAGACCTATGGGTCTTCAAATAACTCTACTACATATACTCCACTACTAACACATAAACTGTGAACAATACGTATATTGTACACAGTCTATGCAGTGAATGAAAAAAATATCTTTCAATCTAACACATATCAAGATGTTTAAATATTATTTTGGTACCGAGAACGTATAAAAGCGCAGAAATAGGCAGTTATTTAGAAAATATAAACAGACATAAAATTTTTGTGTCTGTCTCGATAGCTTTTCTGTAGAGACTTAAATCCTTAAGGTATTCAGTTCAAATCCCAATCAAGTTGAACTTTCGTCGTATATATGAGGTTTTTATATATAAGGTTAACTGAAGCGGTTTTATTTTTATATACAACAAGGAGCAAACGTGCATGCGGTTCACTCGAGTGACTACCGGCGCCCATGGACATCTGCAACACCAGAGGGCATACAGATGCTTTGCCGGCCTTTGAGAAATAACTATGCTCTTTTGGGCTAGTAGATTATTAAGAATATCTCATAACAGTGGTGGCATTCTTTAAAAAAATACATGAATTGTTTAAAGAAACATCATCAAAAATCATAGAACATTCCAGAGAAACGAGATCACGCCTCAAAGGCAATCAGACTCGACGATGGAGATTCGTCGCGAATAAAACAAATCGTTTTTTATTGTGTTGTGAACGGGAAACGCGAATTCAAAACACGAAACACATAATAGCGGGTAAGCGGGCGACCTTCTGGAGACCAGTTTCAGTTCAGAAGTGAGGCATCTGTTTTTTGGCGACGCACAGAACTATACGTGACCGGTTCTACGACGTGACGTTATGCATCCAAATTGTGTAGACACGTTCCGCTTACAACGTTTTTATGCAGATTCACACCACGTCGTTTCTAGAGTCCTTCGTGGTGTTTGATTGTGTGTGTTTTTACGCGTTTGTGTATGTTTAAGACACTGCCGTAAAAAGTTTCTAAAAAACTGTGGATAAAACTGGAAAATAACCGCAACATAATACCGCATGTTTCATCGTAAACTGACAGATTACGTTTTAGGTCTCAACTGAGTTAATGATACAGGCAGCATCCTTTCAACGTCCTTTGTCAGCCAGTACAAGAATTATTTCGAAATTTTCATCCAACACTGAGATACAGTTATTTTTGTATTTTTATCTAAAATAGATTTTTGTTAAAAAGACAAACAAGTAAGAAAATATCATTATATAAATAACATTTCAATATTATTAATCACTTCATTACCTATAATTAAAACACATAATTTGTTACTAAAATGCCGTTTGTATCGAATTATAAACGGAATAAGTCGTAAATGACAAAACTTTTTGTGCGATTTTCCAAAAAACAGCTTTTTGGAGTTAGGTCAGTTTGCGATTAAGCATACGATATATTCCTTTATCAATTAAAGATTGACAGAGGCTATATATGAAAACTGTATAGAAGTAAAACAAAGTGATAACAGGCAGATATTACAATCAGGCAATATTAAGGCTTTAAGAAACGGTGACGTTTTGATATTAAATGTAAAATCTATCGGTAAACTAATAAGGAAAGTAAAAACAGATGAATGTAATGTTATTAATATTTCTTTTGGATACAGCATCGCGCACGAACAGCTGGACGGATTTCGTTAATTCATTTTGTAACGTAGATTCCTTAAGGCGGTTTACGAAAATTACAGGGCTCTCTAGGTAGTAAAATGCCCAATCAAATATTACTAATTCTAGTAAACTTTGGTAAAGCAAATAAGTATGTGTAAAACACGTTCACTACACACCTGTATAGAGGTGCGATCGTCGGGTCACCGGTAACAACTAGTGTTTAATAAAATTATATTTTGGTAGCCTCTGAAACTCGCTCAGGGAGAGTACCGGATTTTGAACCTCTCCCACCTAACCGTAGATCCGAGGTTGATGTATTCTACAAACATTGCTCCTGACTTCCGTTCTACCTACACCTGTCCCTCTGATAAGGAATTCTCATTTACAAGAGCAAAAGCTAGTATATAAATGTACCACATATAGATGGGTTGGGCTATGAAGTAAGAACTATAAAACTTTATGTACATAATATTTATTGTTATAAGAGCTTAAAAAAATAATTTCAAATTCCGCCATCTTTGAAACATAACTTGTGCTCAGATTAAAATATAAATAGTAATTTAAATATTTTGTGACGTTAACTGCAATGTTACAAGTTTTCGATAAAATACATGTGCTCACGTAGTCAACCATGCACTAAAAACACTTATAATTAAAAGTGGTGACAATGTGAACAAAACTGCGCCGCTGCGTATTGGCGCGCATTCTTTTTCCAGCCAATTGTAATCCTCCATTAGGTTGCGCGCTTTCAAAATTGGACCCAACGTCGCTAGTACCCGCGCGTGGTACGTATTCAGATGCAGAATCTGAAATAATAATTGTAATTTTATTTTGACTCTCGAAACAATTTATCCAAGATGTAGTGTTAGTATTTGTTTAGAGTTCGTACAGTCTAAAAATACACGCCCCTTCAAACTTCTAAACCGACCGCGCAGTTGACCTTGCAGTGCGTGGTTGAGTTGAGTTTACAATAACATCGCTGCACGCACAGTAGAAAGCATTGCAATTCATATTTACTGTCACATTTTAAATAATGGATTTTAGTGGACGGGTGTGCCTTTTCAGACTGTACTCACTATGGGTAATAAATATTTCCTAACGCTCTTGCACCGCTTTAAATTATTATAACTTCAGGTGCTGTTGTTAGCGTCTTAATCGTCGCCTAACCTGGGCGTCACTGGACGATTAAACCTTTTTGTCTTAAAGCTGCAGACTGTATATCTACTCTCGCCTCATTTTAAAATTATTATGTGTAACACAAATAAAGAAAAATTAGAGTAGCTAATTAATATGAGACAGATTGTTATACTTCGTCTTCAGTTAACAGCGAGAGGTCGAGACTGGAGACCTGGTGTGGAGCCAACGATATCTTACGGAAACCCAAAGCACCCACTCCAGAAAAGTTACCCACCAAACGATCCGCCTGTTGACAAAAGTATTACCCATTAATTACTGTTTTCCATGTATAACAGCGGTCGGCAAAAGGAGTCCCGCGGGCCGCATTTTGCCACACATAAAGATATTTGTGGCCCGCGGCTGTTTTGTAAGCGACAACTTAATTCTTATTTATAACAAATTAATTACACGAGCGCAAAGTTTTGTTGCGATGTACTAAAATTAAGAATTTTTAATATCGATTGTAATGTCTACTACATAAATAGAAAACATGAGAGCTATTTCCAAACAGGTATTTTACAAATGTGGCCACCAACATCTAATTTCTTAACGATGTGACCCTTGCCTGCCAAAAGGACCATGTGTAACATAAGGTTTTCGTTTTATCTTTATTGTGTTAAAAGATAATTAGAAAAGTCAGCTTTGCAATATAAATCTGTAACAACTGTAGGGCGTTCTAGTTTTGGCGCGTCATACGGATACAGTGAAACATTTTGAATATAAACGCGATTACTAATTAGAGTTTTATAATTATGTTAATTGAAATTTGAAATAAAATAAGCTATTGCATTTTTATTTGTTTGAACATCTGCTTTCCATCAACCTATGTCAATCACCTGTCTGCAGGTTCAGTCACGACGACTTGGAAACGGCCTAGCACATCCTCTATGACTGTCCAACTCTATTCCTCAAGAGCTACAACGCACTGGGGGAACACACCCTGACCCCGAGAGCGGTTAGGGCGCTCACACCTCAAGCCATTGCAGGGTTTATGTGCTCTGCTGGTCTTGAGGATGAGCTATAAACTGAGGCAGTTACAATAAGGATTAATTACGTAGGCAATTAGTATTACGAAGGGCATTTATCAAAATACGCCACTACCTGAAATTTTAGTATTATGCCGGAGCCAGACATAACTTCATTTGAATGATCATTTCGGTGATCATGTAATGTGGTCGGGGACTTTGTGTAACTTCACAAAGTTTTTAATAGAACGTTGTAGACTTCAAGGACAAAAATGTACAAACACTTTGAGCTATGTCTGGCTCCGGCATTCTAAATGTCTTTAAGTGTATTATTTCCCTAACAGACCACTTAACACTTGCGTGGTTAGAAGTGGTTGTCATCTAGCTAATTGCAAGTAATTGCAATTACGACGACAAAGCCAAGAAGTTGTCAGGCTAATCCATGAGCAACTTGTTCTTAAATATGTTCTTTTTCTTCTAGGAGGAACGCAAGGCGTTGTGCAGTCTAGTACCAGAGACCGCTTAGATTGCAGAGAGGGTGGCTGTGGGGGGAGTTAAGATGACCGACCACCGCGACGTCTGATATCATCCTGGAATCCCCACAGTCTCTTCTCTACAATCTCACGACTAATAGCACTCAGTGACATCAATCTAGACCCCCGGTTTAAGTGCCTTCCGATACACGGAGTAGGTCGGATATTTGAAAACTTGTTTTGGTCATCCATCTATCACTCGGCCGCGGTAAGAGCCTGGCGCCGTAAAACCCGACAATAAAACGCTTAAACGCCATTCTAATAAAGACGTTCATCCGAAAAGGATAATTGTAAATGAGACGCTGTTAAATAAATCACTTAAGTCGTAAATGCTGATCACATATGCCACCCGACTTCACACCTAGTCCGAAATCTCACGGCCCCAAGTCTTTTCTACATCAGCCCCGTTTTATGATTCCGGGATTGGTCCAATTTGAAAGCGGACGCACTTTATCTGTTAGAAATAAAATATATGACATAATGGGATGAATATGATGAATTCAATCAACGAAAGCGAACAATACAGCCGAATTTATTTGTCACTGAGATTCGTTTACCACCTTGTTTAGCAATATAATAGCGATTAGATCTTCATTTCTACCTGTTATTGAAGTTTTTGTTACTGTTTATTGTTTCTCTAAATTTTTATACGTCGATTAGAAGTAAGTAGTAAATTTCCTATTTATTCATTATGCAAAAAATATGATAAATTTCCCCACACCTAACACCTTTCAATAACTTTTTAAAAAAGCAGTTTATTGTAACCCTTTCGGCAGTTTTTTTATTTATTTCAAGTCATCTAGTAAACTGTTGCAGCGATCGCAAAGTGAGTTATTAAGGCACGAATGTATTAATTACTCACTTCAGCAAGGTGCGTAATCTATTTTTCTTTAAGCTACATTGCTACCTATTTGTCTTGCTAAATATGAAGTATCAAAGTTGTGCAATGGTATAAACTGCGCCATTTCTTTTTTTTATCACGAAGTCGGTTACATCTATTTTTGTTTTCAGCCAGTAACTTTTTGATCCAATGCATACATATCACATTAAACTTAATGTGTGACATTAAACCTCTGTGGTAAATTTATATCGAAATAAAATTATATTAATGAAAAACAGAACAATAATGAAATTGGATACAACATTTCCGCACTGTTTTGGGTTCTAAACAGAAACGTCCTTTGTGATCTGTTTTGTAATGAACAATGAAACATTACTGCGCAATAGAAAGAAAAATACTTTTTCTATCTCTACACAAAAACATTGTCATAATACTGAAATATACTGATTTATCCAAATACTAATATGGATTATTGTCACTACAGTGGCGCTTATGAAACCCGTTTGTGCTACCCACTGAGAATCTTCCGCCTGAGCATGATCTGCCTTAGCAAACCTGGAAGTCACTTAATAGACTTCGGACGCAGGTTGGCAGATCTAGGGAGAATATGTCCAGGTGGAGATTCACAAATGATATAAACCTGAACTGTTTGTGCGGTGCAACTCAAACAATGTGCCATCTTTTATAGTGCCCTGCGTGCCCTAAGACCTGAACGCAAGAGCCTGTTTATAAAAGTTAATTGTCTACAATTGTAGTTATTTAACAAAAACCTTTATCGCGAATCAGATTCGGAACCCTTCCATATAAGCGTGCATGTCTTGACATGCTCTAGACCCTTATATTGATATAAAGGAACAAATTAGCTTGGGTTTATATAAAATGCACTTTGGCTTTGAACATAAGTTACAATTGCATAATTTTTGTACATCATTTAGATAACTTTCGAGTATTAGTTTCAAGTGATTAAAATGACTTTTAATATTTACTCTTAATACACAATCATTTTTAGTATTTTCTTTGCTGTAGTAGTTGACAATTCGAATTTCACCGCCATCGGCTTACATCCCGCTGCGCTTGTGGTGTTTTGCCATCTCATCATCAAAAAAAAAAATCTAGCCACGCCTCCAAATTTTATCTTTCAGTTACGAGATCACAAAAACCTAAAAATCATTGGATTTTGATGCCTTCAAACATTATATATGAAAAATTGTAATCATTAGCACAATGTGGCTAGTATTTACTAAACAGTCAATACGTTAACAATATACTATTTATGTAAATATATGGCATATATTAGTGAAGAAATATTTAGACGGACCACCATAAGCCATATTATATTATAATATGTAGGTCAGTTTTGGAACTCTCGTATTGAATCCGCCGCATGAAAATTAACTGCACGCACCCAAAACTGAAACCGTATTATTGAATGCTTCAATGACGTCGCGTAACCTGACGACTTAATTTATGTTATTGTTGCAGCTAATGTTAGCAACTACGAATGCGGCCACGAGCAAGTAACGCCGAGTGAAGGAAGCTGGCTCGATACAGAAAACCTGGAGGTACTTTAAATTTTACCTGTGGGCACCTATTGCCCCTTGGCACGTTATGCTTACACGGCCAAAACGTTACATTGCTGTTTTCGATATAGACAAAACGTGTCTATAGCTAGCGCACTGGGTAAAGCTGCCTCAGGTCGAGGAGGCAAATCGCAACAAACTATCTCGAATGCGGCATTAAATAGCGGTACGTACTGTTGTATAGGTAATGTGAAGTATGCATTGTAGGGTACTTCCCGTTGACCTTGAATCTTGAAATTTGGCAGGAAGCTACGTCTTGAAGAACGGACATAGGAAACAATCCGAAAAACGTAAATTTGTAGTTTTATCACAAAAAAATTGCAGTGACATCATATTAAAGAAATCTTACGAAAAGAATAAATCTTAACATAACCTGGTATAGCACCGACAAGGAAACCTTAATGCGCGAGTCTGACTCGCACTTGCCGGGTTTATTTCCTTAAATGGATTAGTTTCCTTTTTTTAGATACCTAATAAAATAAATAAGATAAATAAAACAAACACAACTAATTGTTATGGTAACAATAACCGAATTGAGTAAAAAAGGATACCTATTAAAAACAAGACAAGAAAGGAAACAACAGTGAGTGTTTCAGTTGAAATGGGCGTCGCTAAATACATATTGAATGAGCGTCCGCAGTCGCCTTAAACCGTTCATAGCTTCAGCTAAACAAGCAACGGTACCGCGACGTTATATGGAGAGATTTATCAGAACGTCTTCTTTTTATTATCAACGGATATCGCGCGGTCTCGCCTTGTAGAGTATAAAATATTAACGCGCCGAGTCAACTGGAGGTAACGCCACGCTCGCAGTCCCTTTGGTCTGCAGCCAAACTGTGCCGGCGGGTTCGAGTACCAGTATCTCTTTCTCGCATGAGATCGACGTGAAGTGGCGGAAATACTGTCACGTCAAGTGATATCGCGTTTCGTTCGGTTTGTGAGAACTCCCGGTGGCCCAAACGCTTTTATAAAGGCATTTGTTCATGGGCTTCGGTCACTTAGATAGTGAACCGCCTACTCGTTTGCCCCTAGTAATAAAAAAAATCAAAACTAAGAACTAAACAGATATATACTTGAATACCATGATATATCATCATGCTACAATTGAATCTGTTTTTTTTTACCTAATTTTTTAAAGTACAGTCACGAGTGCTTGTGACTTCAAAATCGGTTCATAAATGGCGGAGTAATCGCGTAACGTTCATATAAAAAAATAATTAATAGATAAAATAATGTTCCCACATGTAGTGTAAACAATTAAAGCAGTGTAAGCATTTCAAAAGTCTAAAAACTACGATGCATCTAAATACGTCCCGATTAGCTTTAAAACACTAGTTTTGTGTAAATAAACTTGAGATAACGTAATCTATGCTTACATACGTCGCTATTATTGCGTGTGTACCATTTTAAATACCTGCTACTTATTTAAAGCTCAAATTTAATTCACGATTCACTTTGTTTCTAATTCGGTCCCTCATTATTTACGATTATGAATCCCAAGTTTCTAAATGAGATGCCTCCATTGGTTAAACATACCGAATTGATTTCACCGTCATTTAAAACTTTGGCCTGTAGTTTTAACCCTTATAAACCAAACTGCAACAATTTATTACTCCGGGCGTAAATATGAAAATCGGTTCTTAAGAAGGAAACTCCAAAAAGAAAAAAAGATGTTTGCTCCTAATCTCTGTAAGTAAACAAGGGTGACGTCACGATGTCGCCACATAGACCGCGTAAACACATAGTAAAGCAAACGCGCTGTGATTTTTACAAGCTTCTTTCTCGGAAACCGGCGGCCTTGCTTTAATCTCGGCCTGGAGACGTGACTCACCAGCGCACAGCAACCGGCCGCCCAAAATCAATACCGGATTATTGCCCAAGTGTTTTATGTTATACAAATGAATTATGGTTTTGCGTATGTGTTTGCGGTTTTTTTACATTGCGCTGTTGTTTTTGTTCCCAATAAAACTTACCTATACCAATCGTTTTCATATTATTTAATGAAATATGGAGTCTGCTTGTAACGTATTGCATTACGACACCAAATAATAAAATATTTTATATTCGTAATAATTTGTAGAGAAAGTACGAATTTAGAGAGATTATCCATCTATATATATGTATAAGGTCACCTAGCGCGAAACTTCGAAAACGACGGAACGTACAAAAATGATATTTGGCAGGGAGGTGATTTCAAGTAGAAGACATCCACTAAGAAAGGTTTTTCCAATAGGGCCAGATTAAGGTGGTCTGAAAAGTCGCGAGAAACAGCTAGTTCCTTATAAGATCTGCTATCGAGCCTTCGAAGGCGAGGCTTTGTTTTTAATTAGCGGAGTCAGAGAAATGGACCGCACGACCGCACGTCGCCACAACAATGGGCATTATGAGCATTATCTGCATTGTTCAGCAACGCAAGGGCACAATTATGGTGCGGGTCGCTCGTAAAACGCTTCATTAAAACATCAACAATTGTTTAAACAACCACAATTTTTTACACGCGTTACATTTTAAGCAAAAATAACGAAAGGAAGATAAAGACTACAGGATTCCTCTAAACTCAATGTTTGGAATTAATCTGTAATTATTCTTATGAGATATTACAAAAGACCGGCAGCTCATCTGCCAGCCTTCTAATAGTATAGTTGTCCATGAACTTCTGTAGTTATTTATAATTTGTTAATCTATATATGACTATATGACACACGGCCCTCTGTAGTTATGGTAGACAACTTAATGCCTGTGTTATAGGTAACAGTCGCCTGTTATACACAAATATGTTTTTTTTGGAAATGTATAAATACATACGTAGATAATACACTCAGACTCAAGGCGGGAATCGAACCCACGACTCCCGCAGAAGGGTCATTGCCCACTGCGCCAACGGGCCAGTCAAACAGCCTAAAGCACCAAACCAACTTGGATGAAATGTTGCATATATATGTATTCCTCTTCTTCTTAGCGTTATCCAGGTCTAGTACCAGGATCCGCTTAGATTGCAGAGGATATGGCTGTGGAGCGAGTTAATACGACCGACTGGCATCTGACGTCATCCTCGGAACCCCCATTATCTCTACAACCATACGTCTAATATCTCAAAGTGGCATTAATCGGGTCCCACTGTTTTACGTGCCTTCCGAAACACGGAGGAGGTCGGATATTAAATATAAACCAGTACTAGAAATATAGTTGATATTGTTATGCCGGAGTCAGACATATGTAGCTTAATTTGAATGATTTGTTCGTCGTGGACAGTGACCTGCAATGAAATGCAATTTTGAATGAGAAATGTGCAAATATCCTATAGAATTAGAAAGAAAAAACATTTAACAAGCAACAATCTAACTAACCATTTCTTTAAACTCACCTAGTCCTACGCTAGCATTTAGGGAAATCGTTATATGGCCTCTACGAATCAGGTTTCCCTAGTGTGGAGTCCGCCAGTACACAATATGGTACACGGCCAATATGCAAACCAATTGTGTGTGTGCGTGTGTTAAAATAAATTTCATTTCATTTATTTGATTATATCAAATCGCTGTGGTATTTCCGAACGGATAGACTTAGAGACCTGGGAGAAAAGAGCGTACTCATTCCTTTAAAGTCCGTCAACGCATTTGCGAGTCTGGTTTTTCAGATGTCCATGAGCGTGGATAATCATTTAGGTGAACCGCCTACTCGTTTGCTCCTTATTACATTAAAAAAAAAACTAAACACTGGCACTCCCGGCGTCCCAACATTAGTGATAACGAATTGTCAGTGGTGTCGGTAACGGTGAGGTTGAAGTCAAGCGTAAAGTGACGATAATGGTAGTTTTACGCTGTTTGTTCACCCAAAAGCTACACATCTCGCACGTTTAATCATAAACTGGCCGATTAAGTTTCAGGTCTAAAGTAAGTTAATCATACAGACAGCTTCCTTTCAACATCCTCTATCAGCCAATCTAAGAATTATTTCGATATCTCCATCCAACACTGAGATACAGCTATTTTCGTTTTTTTAACTAAAATAAGTTTTTAGTTTAAAAAACAAACAAATAATAAAATATCATTAAAGTAACATTTTAATATCATTAATCACTTTAATTAAAATGCATAATTCGTTACTATAATGCCGTTTATTGTCGAATAATAAGCGGAATAAGTCGTAAATGACAAAACGTTTTGGCGATTTCCAAAAACTAAACATTCCAGGGTTAGGTCACTTTATGACTAAGCTTTATATATGTTCATGGTACACATATAAATCACGGACACTGTTCGATGAGGGTGACTCTACTTCAAAGATTTTCCCCAACTCAAAAAATGCCCAACCCAAGATGTTTTCATTTCAAAAACTTTTAATTGGAGTTAGCGCCATGCTTGTAGCCGAATTGGGCCGGCCGGGAATTGGGTCATGTCAAGTGACGGTATTGCTGTCGCGTTTCGTTCGGTTTGGGAGACTTCCCAGTGGCCTAAACTTGTCAGTAAAGGCCGGCAACGCATCCGTTAGCCTTATGGTCGTGCAGATGTCCATAGGCGTCGGTAGGCACTTAGCTGCCCGTTACCAGCTCGTTTGCCCCTTGTAACATGATAAAAAACTTACCTAAAACTCCTCAATACTGTGGGCTGCGTTCCGAGGGTAACCTTTTTCTTATTGCTGAGCACCCCCGTCTCCTGGTCAACGGTGAAGTAGTACATGGAGCCGTCTCCCAGCGCGCACAGCAAGTAGCACACGCCCTCCAGCACGCATATTAGCAACGACCGGGGGATGATCTCTGGAAGCATACAATATATCAACTGTTTTAATTCTTCTACTAAGCATTATCCCGGTCTAGTACCAGGGACTGCTTAAATTGCAAAATATGTGGGACGAGTTGAGATGACATCTGACGTCGCCCCCAGAACCCCCACAATCTCACGACTAATATTAGTCAGTGACATTAATCGGGACTCACTATTCCTTGCGAACACGGGGGGAGTCTGATATTTGAAAACCAGAGTTGGAACGAGTCACCCATCAATTACTCGGCCGCGGTAAGAGCTACTTAAACTAGCGATCGACTCAAGTGCCGGCCACTAGAAGAAATTATACTATTAGCCCAAGAGGTAGCTAGTCATTAGGTGAAAATTTTTGGTAAACCTTACCTCCGCAAAGTTTCTCTGAGTGCAGAAATCGCAGATCTGGTAACCGCAGCACCCTGACCGAGATGTCGTTCCAAAGCATTGTGCGTGAGGGGGGCTGGTGGGTGTTTACTCCATCCAGCCCAGCTCCTGCCAGAAGTTGAGAATCCGCTGGGGATTCTTCAAAACTTCTTGCAGGGACCTCTGTGTCCTGTGGATACTGACAGCCGTCATTAAATCCTTTTTCTCTTATATAAATTTGGTCAAAAATTAAGCACCTACCTATACTATATAATTATAACGAGAATCAAGTACTGAGTACCCTCATTAAGTACTAAAAGTACTACTCTATGTGTCAAACCAGTAACTAACTAGAGATAGCCTAGTAGTCGAAATTCTGCTACAAACCTCTTTGCGGATCACATGTCTATAACAACATATATACTTTTATTTGGCAATTAATATAACATGCTATTGTCACAATTACGCTTAGAGATCATCCCATATGAATTTTTTTACATGTGTGTGTAAATTGTTTTGGTGTTGGTGTGTGTGTTTGTCATAGAACTTTACTTAAGGTAAGTTCGTTTAATCAATAATTTTATTTTAACAACTTAATATATTATTTTTTAATAATATTAGCATTCGCACACTCTCCTCTATATATATTATAATTGTGCCAAATTTCATACTCCTCTGTCTTTTTCCTCACACACTAATATTTAGCTTTTTATCAATATTAATATGTATAAAGGCCAGCAACGCATCTGCGAGCCTCCAAGTGTTGCAGTTGTCCATGGGCGTCGGTAGTCTCTCTAGTGACCTTACTGCCTGCTAGTTTACCCCTTGTTATATATATAAAAAAACCTGTTACACAGTTATGATACCCAGATTCTGTGCAAGTATCTTCTACCTTAAGATCATTCAACCGTGTGTGTATCTGTCATATATATTTATCTTGTTTTGATACTATCAAGCTTAGCTGTCATAAAATATATGTTGCTATGATTATATCCATAATTCAGTACATCTATATGGTTAACTGATGCAGTCAAGTGAAGGTCAAGGCTCCAAAAGTCCCCTCCTATCAAATTGATACTGTTTTAGTAGGGTTACCATTTCTATTGAAACACAAGGACAAAATTTAACCAAAAAGAAACTGACTTCAAATTGCCAGAACTGGGCCAAATATAAATGAAACAGCATGAAAAGCACCAGCTTTTAAATAAATAAGTCATTGAAATTGGTTCACCTAGTCTTAAAGTAAGGTAGCAAAATTTAAAAAAAAATACAGTAAAACTGCAAACCTCCTCCTTTTTTTTAAGTCGGTTAAAAATGTGTCCTACTTGCCAACAAGTATCATTTAGGTTAAACCAATATAGTAGCGGGTATATATATGGTGAAATATAGCTGTCGGTATTAGTTCCAAACAATCCCTCAAAACACACTGATCGATTCATTCCATCCATCCATTACATTAAAATTCCATCCATTCCATTAAATTAAATGATTCCATCCATTCCATTAAAACATTCCATAAAATCCGCTGGAAGTACAAGGGATGATACTTGGCAAGGAGGTAGTTAATAGTTAATAAACATTTAGCAAGAACGGATTTTTCGATAGGGCGGAATTAAAGAGGGCGAAGGGCACAGATTTAGTTTTACGCGGACGAATGGCGGGAAACACAGCGCTGCAGTATATACTCATACACTGCTGCATTTTTGCTGAAGCGTAGACCTTTTTAGCACAGTGAACCCTACATGGAAAACCTCTAATTTGTAGTTTCTTTTCTTTGTATTTGTAATATCAGTTCTTTTGTTGTTAACATAGTAATTATGGATTTGTTCGTTTTTAGATTATTAATTTCTGCCCTAGGGTTACTCACCAAATAAATAGTTTATTATTATTACTATCATTTATTTGAATATCTTACTCTAAATACATTTTTAAATATTAATATAAAAATAGAAATATTTAAAAATATATAAAAAAATAGATGACCGCCGGAGGCGAGGCAAAAGGAACCAAGTAACCGGTGGTTAGGGCTCCAGATTGAGAAACTTCCTCACAATACGTGCTGTCTCAAGCAATACTGCCTTCTGTATCCGACTCTTGAGATTTTATTTAGGACGTTAAATGTAGCCTTATCACAAAGTTTGCGGTACGATGTCTTTTACCTGAATAGCCTATAGCTCCCCGGCCACACTATATGATCATTCAAATGAAATTGTGTTTGGCGCCGGCATAAATATACCCATTATTAAAACGACGCAAAAATCTATACTCTATGGCCCATAATAGCACTGTTAAAATATCGTTATAAAGCTATAATAATACACTTATGGTGCCATAGACTACGAAACATGAAAACTATAAAAGGCCCTGGCAGGTGACACGAGAAAAAAAGAAAAACACATATTTACTTTTCCCTTGCGTTTATTTTCTTAGTCTATACAAACACAGCTTAAGAAGTTACGGAAAATTGGTTGTCACCAAAATGACCAACTGTCATCTGACATCGTCCCCGGAGCCCCCAGTGTCTACAATCTCATTCAGTGAAATTAATCCAGGCCCACGGTTTTACGTGCCTTCCAAAACACGTGACGTCGGAAATTTGAAAACCAGTGTTAGAATGGATCACCCATCTTTACCCGGCCGCGGTAAAAATGACTTAATCCAGCGATTGACTGAAATGCCGGGCACTCAGCTGCGAACTCCTCTCTTTTTGTAATCTACTTACGAAGTTTTTTCCGCATTCTATTAGCAAATACGCGCATGAGAGCTAATATAAAATATACCTATAAAAAACTTTACCCGAAAAACCTTCCCGAGTTTTTGTGTTAAAAACTCCGGATATTAATTGGTCTCATTTCGCTAACGGGGCATAAACACCGAACGGGCAGAGGATTTAACTGAAGCTCCCGTTTCCAATTAAGCCGTATGTTTGTTACGCAATAATCCCGACTGCATTCGGATTGACACGCGTCAGACGAACGGCAGTATTTTGCAAATTAAAACCATTTCAGTTTTCATATTCCGCCCGTTTTCGAATTTTATTAATTACCACTAGTTTCCCGCGAATTCGTCTGCGAAAAATTTAAATTGCGAGATTTCTTAGACCTCCTTAATCTGGACCCAGAAAAATCCGTTCTTAGCGGATTTCTACTAACTATAAACTAACTCTTAGCTAAATTTTACCTTTTTGTACGTCCCGCGGTTTTTGAGATTTTCGTGTTGGTGACCTTTCGCTTTTATAAATATGTATATATAGATAGGCGAAAAATCTGTAACTACTACAAGAGATGCTAAGATTAACATCCTTTCAAAAGGTAAAATTGAATGACTATTCGAAAGAATATTAAGTGTTAAATGACGTGCCAGACGCTGTTTAAATGATCTTTTTAGAGATGTAAAAGAACTGGAATAGAATACAGTTGTCTACTTTCAAATAGATAACTGTATTCTATTTACTATGAAGGACTTAATAATAAATACACGTGGTTGCAGTTTACCTTTAATGTACTCAAGCATCTAAGAGAATAATCTCGGATAGATTTAACCAAAAATACCCTCTATTTCTATTGCCGCCATATTAACCACAAACATAAATTCATCATACTGTTATCAAATATTGGTAGCGCTGCTAACGCGATATGCCACTAATGCCGCCATTGCGAGCGGCTACTAACATTCGTCTTACGTCACGATTATCATGGAGGCAATACTGGTGGTCAATTAACACAGATTACAATGAATTTTTTACTGAATTATATAAGTCAATATATCTACTTTTATAATTTAAATTTCAAATTGTCTTATAACTAATGACACTTAGTCGGGTATATTTTTTATTCGCATTTTTTGGATGGTCTTAAATGTATCTTCATAAAGCGGCGCACATAAATCTTCAGGGACAACTTGACCCTCGCGCGCTGTCGCACACACACACAGCCCATTTGTCACGTTTTGTTACCCAACAGGGCTCTGAGATACGCCTACTTACGCTCAACTTTTTACTCTTTTTTTAGGGTTCCGTAGTCCTGCAAGGAATCTCTCTCCTAATCAATGGATTATTCGAGAAAGAAAAATAATACAAAACCCAAGGACGAACTTCAGTTATCAATGGCCGACGAAGATGAAAGCCCTATCCTTAAACGCTACTCTAGTCTTATCTATATTCATATTATAAAGAAGAAAGATTTGATTTGTTTGGTTCTAAATTAAGTCGACTCGTCGTGCTAGCGCTTCAGAGGGCCTAGCACGAACATTCTCAATAGTTTTACTTACTCAAACATTAATGCTACTGTTTTACACAATATAATTGCTAAATATTGTTAGCACAAATGAAATCAGAACTCGCACGTACCGAATCCTCAACATTAAGGCCATATGAGTCGGGTAAAATGAAAGCACGAACCTTCATTTAACGTTTCGTTTCGAACAAAAGTAAATAAAGATATCGAGAATGTCCGTGCTAGGCCCTCAGTACTTGAAGTGATTACACCTGATCTAAAGTGCTAGTATGTCGGATGCTTAAATGAAATATATCTGGTGACTCTTCGAAGACTATAACTTATATCCCCTTTGATAATGACGCACGAATAAAGATTCGAACCCGCGTCATTCCAGATACGCACCCGGGTTCGGATCACTTTATTTTATTTTTTTACTTTACCTTAAGCGCGTTTAGTTTATTCAAGTAAACATTTATTTCTAAATTGTATATATGAAATTTCATTTTATGTATAGTAATTGGTGTTTATGGTTTTCTTTATCGACTACATTAAAAGAGACAAGTTTTTGTACGAGTATTCATAGACATATTTATTTATATGATTGTATCATTGTAAGTCACAGTAAACTGTATTCTTTACATAATCTCATGATTAAAGCCAATACTTAAGTGGGAGGATGGGATTCAAGGAAGCGTGAAAGGTTAAATAAAATCCATGTGCACCATTTCACCTACTCTCTCACATCTTTTAATAACGATCGTTGTCATTAATGGGTTTCGTCAAAGAAAAATAAATATTATATTTTCCTAATACATCTCTCACTTATAGACTATAAATTTGAATAACAACTTTGATACGATTTAATTTTCTACATACATACATACATAAAATCTTACATCTTTTTTCAATAATAAGTGTACACGAATATTAAAATTTGCTATTAAAAATTTTGTTAAGCACATTGGTGTTATTTCAATAAACAATAGCCGTTTGCCAAAATTTTACTCTTAGGTTACAAAATCAATGAAAGAACCGTAAAAAAATACTAAAACCGATTATCCGCTACTAATTAATAAACATAATAATGTAAAACAACGAAGAATCATAACAACTCAACTATACAGTGTTCTAAGTTGTACTTTGTTTGATTTGGCAGTGACATCAGTAAATTGTTAAATTGCTAGCAAACCGTGTTCACAGACTGCCTAACAACTACCCTCGTCTAAAATAAACTCTGAATAAATTTACATAACGACCGGCACACGAAATCCAGTACGCCTCTAGCAGTCTTATCTAATAAATATTTAAAAAAAAACATAACGAAAAAAATATTACACTACGCGCAATCTAACTACAATGAATAAATAGCAACGATCATCGAACCGTCTAGAAATTACTGACTTTAAACACATAAGACAAGAGTGCGCGGCCAATACTTCACGCGACCTATCGTATATTAAACCTAGGAATAGTTTAATAGTTCATAACCACATAGATATGCGCACGGTTAAACTTAGAACTAGTATAGGACTAAAACGATTGCTTACAATTACGTGTAATTTGAGTTGCTCACTACACCTACACAAATAAAAATCAAGTCTGTATACGTCGTAAAAATATTGGAGAACATTATCTATATAGTAACAAGTCCTTCTCAGTAAGTGCAGATACACTTCGACAATTTGATTGCCACCTTAAACATCTGGCTGTATTGATTTTATTGTCACAAGACGTTTCGTTCAGGGAAATGACAATGACTTAGATATTGAAATTGTATAAACGATTGTAATATCACAAATATTGACGGCACCGGTAACGTTATTCGTAATCGATGAAGTATTTCCTCCTTTTTTAGGATTTTTTCCAAAATGAATAATTATCAATTATTTAATTTTAAATAAATTATATATTATTTCATTAGGAGATTATTTTATTCCATTTAAGGAATTTTATTAATACGAATATTATACTCACCATAAGGTCGGGTTAGTTACACCGTGACAGTAGTATCCGCATCCTTCTTCTCCTTTTCCTCTACCTATAAATCCCTTTATACCGTCCCTTCCTTTACTCTATCTATTTATCTTATTATATCTAGCGCCACGCTTGCAGTCCTTTTGGTTTGTAACCAAATTGGGTCATCACGTCCGGATACCAGTACGTATTTCTTACGTGATATCGGCGTTAATTTGTGATAATGCTGTCACTTCAAGTGATGGTATTGTTGTCACGTTTCGTTTGGTTTGTAAGAGTTCCCGGTCGCCTAATTCCTTCTTCAAAGGCTGGCATCGCATATGCGAGCCTTCTGGTGGTGCAGATCATTAACCCTTTATAACATAAAAAATATATTTTCATCTACTATCGTCTCCACGTTGACGAGCTTTGCACGTCTTCCTTCTGAGTTTTTCTGTACAAATATCGGAGTATTCCTGGATGTATGTTTCTTATTACCACATTAATTCACTTACTCTTTCCGCATAAGTTTTATTATCCACAAATAACTCCGGCTTCGTTAGTTTCTCCCTAATGATAAGTGCTTCTCAAAGTTTAATTGGACAAAGTCCTAATTATTTACTTCTAATCCTCAGCTAGATAATTGGACCGTATTATAACACTAATTTGAGCTCAACGTTAGAACTTTCGTATGAAATGCATTTGTGCACCCCCCTCAAGTTTGCGCTTTGTATTAGGGAATTGAATTTTAGTTTTACGTTAATTAGTTCGAGCTGCCTTTAGGGCAACGCGATGGTTATTGGGATATTGCTAAAACATTAGAACAGGTTCCCAAATATAATGGGGATTAAATCGTCATGCTCTCTCACTCAATCCATTGCCTGCCCAGTCATTTAACAAATTTCAGTCACATTTCACATACGGCGTTCTTTCAAACCTTACAAGAGTAGGTATATAAAAAATTCATCCCCGAACCCCAAAGAGTACTGGCATTCCCACGAAATTAAGACGTTAACAATGCAAAAAGTATTAACATGTGGAATACACATCTCTGAATCATTTCAACTGTTTTTATAATTCACATCCAATGTACATGTCACAGCCAACTAGCTTAATTAGTCATTAAATAAAACGCCTACCCTCTTTTTAAAACGACGCAATTCAACTTGCTTCCTGAATGATATTCAGCGGTAGCGTTTGTTACAACATGTAATAAAATGACTGGCTGAAGCTTCGGTCATTTATTGTATCTGCTTGAGTAACAAAGTTTAACGTGTGTACGTAGTAGACCATTATACAAAAAGGTTATTTGTATTTAAACATCCTTCTAACCTATCCGTTTTCAACCCCTGTAACAATTGAGACAATTCATTATGGTAACATTAGTTTAATGTTTTTTTGCCACGCAGATACTCATTTTGAGGCAGAACTCAGGCACAGTTAAATTAACGGTATTATTATCTGTTCACGCCACCATTGTACGAGTTTTCATTAAACTTTAAACAGGCTAAGCAAGTAGTGAAAAGGTCATCGATCCAAGTCATTGGCCTAGCCGTTTGATCAAATGGCTCAATATCATTCAGGAAGTTACTTGAAAGGCGCCGCTTAGCAAACAGGCTAGTCTGTTAAGCAAACGGCTAATTTAGCTATCTGCTTGTGACATCTATATATTGCTACATACATATAGCGACTTCTATATACATTTATAGCTAAGGCATGGATGTTTTATATAAAAGTATAGGAAACTTTTCAAAGGAAAATGTCAGCGATAAGAGCAATAGATATTGGCCCTTAATCGTGGGAGCTATCACGGGTAAGTTGTCTTTAATGGTGACAGATCACCTCCATCCTTTGCGATCCTTTATTTTACCTGCGTACTCGAATTAAATTAAAATTAATGCTAAAAGCATCTGATTCTCAACATTGTTTTGTTAAAATACAAATAGAGATATCGTTCGCGGACAGTGGTTTACCTGTCTTTAACATACAGATATTAAAAAAATCGAGATGAAATTTGACACCCGTTTCTTTTTCAAGAGGCAGATAATTCTAATTATCTAAATTTATTGCTAACTATTGGAACGACGTGGTTCGCTATAGTCATTTTTATATCTTGAGGGAGTAGTGCTTTTCTTTGGGATAAAAGGTTCCTTATGTTATATTCTGAAGCCCTAATGCAGTGTATACAGTTTTTGTCTCTAGTTAAATTTAAACTACATGTTAAAAACACGATTATTCGTAAAGCGTATTATACTGTCGAAGACTATATTACAGATAAAACTACTTTGAGTTTAATCGCTTAACATTCAAAAATGTGAAAAACTTATTTCTGTAAGAACTATTGTGAAAAGAGTGGATAACGAGTTTCTTGCTGATTGTTCTCGTGACTTGACTTTTCCGAATCAGTGGTAGCTTTTAAAATATTTGACGATTCAAAAGAGCTTTTAAAAGTCTACTTTAATAAAATATCATTTGCATTTGAATTTAAGATGATGAATAAAATATGTAATCATATTTATAGTATTAACCTTAGGTTAAGACGAAGCCAGCGTTGGCTTGCTATTGGCCTTGTAAAAACGATTTTTCGAGACAAGCCAGCACCGGCTGCCAGCACTGGCGATAATAGAACTCCGATATATTTTTCAAGCCAGTGACGCGTCCGCGTGCCCCGCAACCACCGAACGGGGACATGTAAACACATCGAGCCAGCCGTTGGCGCATATCCGTAGAATCCTATTGCTTTTAGTAAGATATTCCACGATGGCTAGAAAATTAACTGAAGACAGAACATTAAAATTTGTGGGATATATGGATGCGATGCTTACAAAAAAAAATTATTTTCTCATCCAAAGACTCTTATCCTTTACGGCTTCTTTGTTTATTATATTAATCAACCTATCTACCAATATTGCAATAATGTTCTTTATCTACTTTGTTTTCAGCTGCTGCCTCATTTGTACCAAATTCGTTTTACAAGAATAATTCAGGATTGAAATTAATTTAGTTGGCCTCGTCTAACACGGGCCAGGCCAGCGCTGGTTTATCGCCGGAGTGGCGTTACTGGCTTCGTCTAAACCTAGCTTTAGTTCATACTAAGTAAGATTTTATTTACTTAATATCTAGGATCAAAGTCACTAGATAAACAAACTTCTCGGAATATTATGCTAGTAGTGAATATATTAAACATATAAAGTTTCAACTGCCTTTAAAGTTTAGACTTTAGTACTGAGTCACTGAAGATCATCAAAACCTATATGACGGATAGGAGTGGCTCTAAAAGAGATCTAAAAGAGCACGTCAAAATTTGAAATTTCACCCTCATCACCTCGATATCCTAAAGTCCACAACTGTTCGCTTTTCTAGAAACTTTTTGCCTCGCACCATTTCTCTGTAGAATCAGTTGCCAACTTCGGTATTTCCGAACGGATACGACGTAGGGACCTTCAAGAAAAGAGCATACTCATTTCTCATAGGCCGGCAAAGCATCTGCCAGCCCCCTGGTCTTGCAGTTGTCCAGTCGATAGTCACTTAGATGAACCGCCAGCCCGTTTGCCCCTTTTTTTATAAAAAAAAAACATGAGAATTTTAATCCGCCTAAACGATGAGCTATCAAAGCAAAATTGTCACGAAGGCACGAAATATATCGATGAGTAAAAGGCTATCGATCACAGTAAGTGTCATTTATTCTATCCTTGGAGGGATCTTAACGATTAACGATTTCCGGTCGTCGAGAAAAATACGCTCCCCTGATTCGACACTAATCTCATTTTCTGCCCGGCTGCGTTTAGTTAACAAGCTCCTTTAATATGGGAGCAAAATAAAAAGACATAATGAGGTATTGACGTATCTTGGAAGGTAGATGACATTCTAACTTGGTTGGCTTAATTCGTTGTCATCCATTTCTTTGTTTACTGATTAACTAAACAAAGAAGTGGATAAAAATAAGTAAAAATTAATAATTAATTAGTTAATTTGCTGTTAAGTATGCAAACAAATTGAGAAGACTTAATGAGTTAATGACATTAACTGGGCGGACTTGAGTATGCATGCAGATGATGAGTTTGAACTCAGAATCTTGAAAAACTGCATTGATTTGAACTTCAGATCCTACGACATTACTACAACTTTTTGTTATATATTTATTATAACTTGGTTGATTATTTCGTGTTGTATAATTGAATATAAAAATAAAAATAATTATAAATATATAGAACTATATGACACATGGACACCTGTTCCTAAAGTAGACAACTTGATACCTGTGTTATAATTAACAGACGCCTGTTACATTCAAATATTTTGTTAGAAATCAATAAATACACACATGTAGATAATACAGGCAGACTCGAGGCGAGACTCGAACCTACAGCCACCAGAGCGGATGATACGATCACTGCCAACTGCGCCAACGGGCCTATCATACCTTTAAGCATTTTTTTACATAAAACTTATTTTGTTTTTCGATTACTTAACAGGTTTTTTAGAGTATGAAAATTATCGTTGAAAATTCTTTGTACCTTGTTCTCAGCAATGTAAAATATAAAAAATGACAAAATGGTGCATCTGTTTTATATCTAATAACGTATAATACATTCGTATTATTATTAAATATAATTAAAATAATGCCCACTATTTTTTTAAGTGGCTAACGAGTTTCTTGCTGATTCTTATCGTCGCTTGACACTTCAGAACCGAACCGAGTGATAGCTTTAAAAATATTTGACTCAAAAGAACGTGTAAAATTCTTCTTGAGTAATTTGAATTGTTATTGAATTTGAATTGAATTAAATAAAGACTATAGTATTTCGGCCAATTTGGTCAAAATGTCAAACCTTACCAACATACTCCTTGTTTTATTTTTTTCACCACAGTGTCGCCAGGTTAAATAATCATTTCAAATATTACGACTTTTATTTTGCGGTTTAAGAATTTATTTTCTCAAAAGATTTACAATCACTTATGGAGAAAATACAATATAAAATAGTAAAAGCAAAAGTAGGCATATATACAATATCTTATTTAGTACTAAAATAAAGAAAAATCCTTTAAAATGTGATGCTTAAGTAATTTCTTAAAAACATGGTTTGATTTAGCATCCTTGACACTATTTGGTAGTTTGTTATATTGTTGGACTCCTTCATATAAAATGCTTTTTTTACATTAAATTTTATCGTTATTATAAAAATTTATTCTTTTATTTTACCCCACTTTTAAGAATATTAATTCCCCAACTCTTATCATTCGTAATGTTGACAGGTTTACATTATTAATGAGCTATTTCCGCTCTCGCATTTAACTCACTGATACACTACGTGATAACATATTTACAAAAATAAATCTATACTAATATATAAAGCTGAAGACTTTGTTTGTTTGTTTGAAAGCGCTAATCTCAGGAACTACTGATCGGATTTTAAAAATTATTTCAGTGTTAGATAGCCCATTTATCGAGGAAAGCTATTTGGTGTAAATATTCACTCCAAGATGAATAGGCGCTGAGCACCATCGAAAAATGTTTCAAAATCGGGATTTTTTTTTTCCTTTTTAGAGCTTCCACTGTATGCGCTGCCTAAACAGTTAAAGTTTCGCAAAAACCATGTATGACAAAATTGTTTCCCTTTAAAAGTTATAATAGCGTGATAGCATATGTCCTTCTAAGGTTGGACGTCTTTTTTATGCTAATCAACTTTTTTTCTAAAATCTTTGTGAAGGTCTTTTGGTAAATATAATATTCATAATCCAAACACTATTTTTTAAGCCCCTAAGTGATAAAGGTGGCCCACGCGGACAAAGATGCGGGGTACAGCTAGTAATTATACATTACTAATATATTTTCAGTATCGCTTGAGACAGCACGTGCAGTAAGTTCCGCACTCACTTTCTGGCCACTTTTTAATTGGGTTTTTCCGTCGTAGTTAGTAGATCGCTAATCTATACTAACATATAAAGCTGAAGAGAGTGTTCGTTTGCTTGAACGCGCTAATCTCAGGAACTACTGCTTCGAATTGAAAAATTCTTTCAGTGTTAGATAGTCCATTTATCTAGGAAGGTTATAGGCTATATATGAGTACTATATAGTAGTAGAGCTTGCCTAATTTTACGCGGACGACGTCGCGGCCACAGCTAGTTAATACATATTTAGTGATTTTATTATTATACAGGATGTAAAAGACATCGTACCGCAAACTTTGTGATAAGGCTATATTTAATGTCCTCAACGAAATCAAAAAAATCATTTATCTCGAAAATGAACGGTTACAGATATCCTGGCATGATGATATGGCATTATCATCCCATTCTTGAGCGCGCAATGTATCGTGAACATTGGGAAGCAATCGTCAACAAAATGTTGACGCGCAAAACAATCATATTTTCTTTTTCGTCTTATTGATTTTTTTTTAACGGCAATCCTGCAATTTACAATAATTCAGTATCTATGATATGATAATTCATTTTTATGTCGAGTCTTTAATTCAAATTAAATAAAGAATATACACGTAATATGACTGCATTCATTTTTTGCGTTTATTCAAGTGGTTATTTTGTAAGACTATGTAAAATCAAAACCATCATGGGGGCATTCTAAAAAGACTCAAAAAAACTGTCCATTTATACACTTACTAGCAGACGCGACAGACATTGTCCTGCATGATACTAGAAAATTCATTCAAATCGAACCCGCCGTTTAGTTGCAGTATAGAAAAACAAGCGCCAGTGCCATATGCCGGGCTGATTTGTGAATTTAAACCATCCAGAGCGCCACCTAAACGCATACAAAAAAAAAATTCAAATATTATATATACAAATAAAATTATGCGGTCCATTTGTGACGTCGAAACTATTGTTTTAATAATGACATTTGTCTATATATACAATAGTTATAGAAAAAGGCTTGTTAACTTTTTTGATTTTCTGTCTGTCTTTTAGGAGTAATCTCCGAAACGGCTAGACCGATTTGAACGGGACGCTAGACAGCTGATTTTACAAAAAACCAGAGGCTACTATGTTTTAGGCAAATATAGGGTTCCGCACATGAAATGGCAAAGCACAAAAAGCATTCGCAAAATTTAACAAACTTATGTATACACGCGGGCGAAGTCGCAGGTTACAGCTAGTAAGGAATAAGTTAATGAGCTTAACGCTAGTATTATTAAAAAAAAATAATCTGCTGAGCCATAAAGGTCGTCAAGTCTAAACAAGTCTTATCCTGAGAGAAAGTGGCTTTACCAAATTCGATGTCAAAGGTTACAACTTGCAATGATGAACGGAATTAATTTTGCTTAACGTTACATTCATATGTGCCTCACGTTCGCCTAAAGATCACGACTTTAACCAACTTTCAACAAATGAAAGTGAAGTTTTTTTACATCAAAGCATCATAATATTTACTTGTATTGATTTTATTTCTCCCTACATCCTGGTGACGTCCACTGTTGGATATAAGCGTCTTCCGATATTCAACTCAAATTCAAATGATGTTTTATTCAAGTAGAAGACAAGGTAATATTTTCATTTCCCTCCTAATACCCCTTTTTAAATGCCGGCAACGTATCTCCAACCCTCCTGATGATGCAGATGCCCATCTAGGCGTGGGTAGTCACTTAGATGAACCACCTGCCCGTTTACCCCTTGTATATATATAAAAGAATTAGCTTTAAAATTTTTGATAATAGTGGACGCGACAATAATTTAGCCAGAATACAGTTGCACTTTTAACTATTAGTAAATAATAAATATATACAGGGCTATATGACACACGGATGTCTGTTCCTAAGGTAGAAAACTTAATTACTGTGTTATAAGTAACAGACGCCTGTTATACACATGTTTTTTGTAGTAACATATAAATAGACCCGCTGAGGCTCGTCGCGGGTACCAAACCGTCAACATCCATAGCGGTAGGCAGGATTGCTGCCTACTGCGCCAACGGGCCAGCCAAATTTATAACAACGAAACAAGATTTGTCGTTCCTAATGTAATGCTGTGCGACTGGAAGAATACTTTTTCAGAGAGTAGCGACTCTACTGAAAGCTTTAGCCAAATAACTACTTTCTTGAAGTACCATGTACCTATTAGTGGGTACGGTTAGCAGGGGTCTAAGGAGACGAAAGAGTAAGGTGCGTTTCGTGAGAATATAACCATGGTATTTGCCAGGACGTTATAGGCTCCGATGAATCCTACTAGCGGTCCTCTCTCTTTCTCTTTGAGTCGATTCCTCAATACTGAGCGTCGTAACTCCTGCTTGATAATGTTCTTAGTACGATGTTACGCTAGCTCTTTTTGTCTTCCGCCGTGTGCAGTGCGTTGCGTCATACATTGAACCTTTGTTTCAATTTTTCGATGGAACTCTGTTTCTGGAATAGAAAGAGTGACTATGTGATGTTAGGGCTATTGTCACACCTGCTATACCATCCGTGACAGCAATGTCCGCATCCTTTCTCTCCTCCCCATCTACCATTATATCCATATTCTCCATCCCTTTCCCCTACTCCTATCTTTCTAAATAGAGGTAGCGCCACGCTTGTGGCCGAAATGCGCCGGCGCGTCCGGGTCTTTCTCACATGAGATCGGCGTGAATTAGCGGCAATGCTGTCACGTCAAGTGATGGTATTTTTGTCGCGTTCTGTTTAGTTTGTGAGACTTCGCGGTGGCCTAAACTCGTCATTAAAGACCGGAAACGCATCTACTAACCTTCTGGTCGTGCAGATGTCGTAGGTTGGATATTTGAAAACAGTGTCAGAATGGGTCACCCATCTATTACCCGCCCGCGGTAAGAATTGATTAACCTAGCGATAAATTCAAATACATATCAATGATTAAACTACGACCTCATTCGCAATATAAACGATGTCGCGAGAAAATGTCTAGTGTCCATATTGCGTGCCAACAAGGGCACCGTAGAAATTATTTTTATAACTCTGTATCAGACACGAGTTGATAACAGATCAAAGGAAATGGGTCTGGAGCGTGAGACGTGATCATATGGGAAAGTGGTAGGCATAGAACTCGTTCCGAGAAACATATTATATTCTATATGGTTCGAAACTAGTCGGGCAATTCCGATATAACATACGCGTGAGTTTAAAAGCCGTTTTAATAATTAGTATAACATATTATATGTCTATAACTGAATATATATTTTATGACAAGACTAAAATTACTTGTACCTACCAGAAGGATGACAGTTGCATTTTTTTAAATATATAACAAGGGGCAAACGAGCAGGCGGCACTCTTAAGTGACTACCGACGCCCATGGACAACTGCAACACCAGGGGAAACGTAGATGCGTTGCCGGCCTTTGAGAAATGAGTATGCTCTTTCTTTGGAGGTCCCTAAGTCGTATCCGTTTGGAAATACAGACGCTGGTAATTGATTCCACAGAGGAATGTATATATGAATATAATATATATATGAATTGCATTACTAGCCCTTGTGAAATAAGTATGTTTTTTTCTTGATAAACGCTTTTAATCGTCCGGGCTTACAAAATAGTTCTCGCTAGATTTTCAAAGAATTAAAAAAATATTCCACCCTTTCGAGTTGCCTTTTCAATTCTCTTTTGTCGAGTCGAATTTCTAAAAGGTTGTCTCTAGAAGTAATAAAAGTGCCTGTTATTTTTGTACTGTTGAAGTCTGTAAAGCTGTATGCTGCAAACCTTTGTCTTTTACACTGAGGAAGAAATAAAGTTAAAAAAAATTTAATTAAACACGGTTCCTAGCAAATGAGAGAAGTGCGAGTGACAATCTTTACGTTTTACTATTTATTAAAAAATTAAAATAAAGAAATAAATTACTTGTTTTATACAATGAAGGAATAAAGGGAACCATTTTTAAAGCCCATCCGCTGCAAACATGGCAAGCTTTTCATCTCTCTTTCGTCGAAACCGAGGCACGAAAACATTATCTCGTGAAGTACAAGACCCTTTTCGTTTTTGTGCCGCAATAACGCTTAGTGAAGCTGTATTCGACAGCCCTTTGCCTTGTCCATCCAGAAAAAAGAACTTAGACCACTCTATACAAAGCTTACATGAAAATACATTATTACATTTGGGATTCGACTGTATAAGCTTCTGTTACACACACACACACACACACACACTCACACACACATATATATAAACACCGATACATACAAACTCACATCTTAAATAAAAATATATAATTATTTCTATTATTCGATACTACACATTGCATAAACCGGTCCAAGGTGATTAGCGACTGCAAAGACGCTAATTACCATGCATTATGCGGATCGCCAGTGGTAATCGGACTTCGAAGCCAGACGCTAGTATTTTTGTGTTTAAAATCGCCTTACGTGTTCTAAGTTACTAAGTCTCCTCTTCTAGAACTATATTTCTGCTTGTATTCTTGTGCCGCTTTACTCTGTGCTGTGTCAACCTACTGATTTTACAAGGAAACGTAAACTACTTTTCTTTTAGGTTCAGCTAGATTTTATAAACTTTCAACATGGTTGTAAGTTTTTGAGACAATTTTAAGAAATATACATAATACATATTATGTTTATTTAGTTTAGTACATACATAGCTTGTACTTGTTGTTATTTTTAAAAATTACTTTTAATAAATAAAGTATACAAACAATATTCAACTGGACTGTTAGGGTAGTTGGCAGTGACCCATACTTCTGCTCTGGGGGTTGGAAGTTTGATTCCCTGGCAGTGAGTATATATGTATATAAATATTTCACATATTTAAAAAAATCTTTAATAACTTTGTGTATCAGTCAGCTGTTATCAAATACAAAAGCTATATTAAGTTACCAACCTTAGAAACAGACAACCACAAATTTATAGTCCTATGTATTTATTTTTTAATTATTTAATCATATAATTTAAATTTTTCAGCATGTGTCATAATTCTTAGAATGTTTCTATTTACTGTAACAATATCCAGACAATTATTTTCAAATATTTCAGCTATTTATTACATTAACTGACTGCATATTGAGATAAATGTTTTGTGAACAAAGATATTAAGTATGCTATTAGTCATTTGCGTCTGACCCACTGCTGAGCTCCACCAATAACATAATATTATCTATTAAGGATAAATTTAAATTCTTAAAAAGGATAAATTACATACACAAGGATATGAGCATAAATATTGCGCTACATAAATTCCTGTAAAATTACTACTAACACAAGTCTAACTTCCTTTAGGCAACTCGTCAGTAATATTTTTTTAGTCTTAGCTAATATCAAATTAAAAAAGGAGCCTTGTTATGTTTTTATGTATAAAATTTTAAAATTCCGCAACTACAAGAAGGCAGGTGTAATGTTTATTAGTTGACAATTAGATAATATGTAAAAATATATAAAACATTACTAACTTTTCAGTCAAGTATTGTGTGGTCCAGTAAATGACTTCTCCCGGTACCTCCGCCTCTGTAATTGTGTATCCAGCTATGTTTACTGGCAATTGGTCTTCAGGATCGACTGTGGCCGCAAAGTTTTCGAAAAATAATCGATAAGGAGTCAAATAATCGTCTTTGTCACCCATTTTATAATATTTTGTAAGTTATACACAAATAAAACAAGTTGAAATTAATCAACAATCCTGTGTTCACAACAATCACTCGCGCAAATTAAACTATAATCAATACTACGTAAATAAAAAACATTGAGCTTTAACTTATAAATAGCATTACTTGTAATTAATAAAAACAGTTGATTTGAATTAGTTAGATGGAGTTTTGTATTTTTGATAAATATCAAAACATCTCGCTCACACACCTCACACACGTCACGAAATCACGAATCACAAATTCACAGAGCAGTCACAGTGTGACCAATCTCAATATTATGATTCCTAATGCCGGAGCCAGACATAGCTCAAAGTATTTGTATATTTTTTTGTCCTTGAAGATACAAAATACTACAAAACTTTGCGCAGCCACATAAAAAAACCCGGCCACTCTACATGATTATTCAAATGAAGCAATGTCTGACTCCGGCATAAGGTGGTAAAATCGAATATCTTACCATCTTAACCGGAGCCAATTTTAAAATTGACATTACAGTATACGGAAATAGGCAGAAAATATTGTTGAAAATATAACCATTGCATTGTAAAGAATATTTACAACTTACATTCCATGTCCATGTAAAGATAAAAATATTTTTTTTATATTAATATTAATCTTCACGAGAATATTTTTCTTAAAAGACCTATTGAAGTCGACACTGTGGTGAAATCGAAATTTAATAAAAAGTCAAAAGTTCTGTATTTCGTTAACTAGGGAAAAATAAGAGAAATAATAAATAATAAATAAATAAATTAAATAAGGAAATATTATTAAAGAAGTAAATTTTATTTGAAATTTCTTTGGTATCCCAAAACTATACACTCACTACTTCCATGAGTTAAACCTAATAGCCTATAACATGCCAACTAAGATCTAGGGCTATCTACCCCGTATTGATATAGATGATTTTTATTTGAAAATATATATTAAATTCAGGATATATATTCCCGTCTCTTAATACGTTAATTCCATGTAGAGTGTAGTTAGTTTCGTAGCGAAACATGCGTCGAAACACGAAAAGATATCTGATTTTTAAAGACTTACTTAGCGGTGTTTAGTAATAACTAACCTAACCCAGCACAATCCAATTTTACTCTTCTCTTACTACGCAAAAGAACTTGTATCACTAACTTACTTTTTTGAAGTAAATTTCTTTAGGCACGCTTTAATTAGGGAGTAAGCTGGTGAATGATCAAGAGCACTAAATTCATTTTACAGTTCAATTATGCATAGATGGAGCTATAAAAGTTTAACTTCAGTCGTGTAGTCTAAAGCAAGCTCGATTTTTTGCATGTAAATTATCATATTTACAAGTTTTTAATAAATGTTTTAAGGGACATGACGCCGAAACTGGACATGGATTTAGCAGATGACGAGGAACAAGTTTTCACCCCGGACCTGCTCAACAGCACTGTCTATATCATCTCGATGGCGCTTCAAATATCGACCTTCGCCATCAATTACAGGGTATTTTCAGTCTTAAATATAATTATTATAAATTCAGTGAATGTGACTTAGTTTGTTACGCTTTCAAACCGTAACTTTTATTAGTCAGGTGACTAGATATTTTTCAATTCTTTTTTTAATTTAGGCATATACCCTAGACAAGTTTCATATTCATTTTTTTTTATTCTTAACGTTGTATTGGTTTTTGTCTTTAACTTTTAATGATTATTTAAAGTAACAAATTTTGAATTATATCAAATCAATTATGTCCAATTGTACAATATGGGTGTATTTTACCTGAAATAAATGAATTTATTTTTTATTATTAAAAAGAAGATTTATTAAAAACAACAGATATCTATAGGTTTATTTATTTATACATATAGATATATATATTTTTTTAATGTATCACGTTTGTTTTCAGGGAGAGCCGTTCATGGAAGGCTTGCAAGACAACAAGCCGCTGTCCGTCAGTATAATGTTGTCAGGAGCCGCGGTAATCGCGCTAGCTACCGGTGCTATACCCGACCTGGCCAATGCGTTTGAAATAGTGCCCTTCCCAACGGACGTGAGTATCACTTTACTTATTAATTAAGATGGCAAATAAGCAGTAAGCAGCGACCATAGACTAGACACCTAAGGGCACTTTTTCTACGTAGCGTTATCCAAGTCTAAGTAATTAGGATGGCATAAAGCAGTAAGCAGCGACCATAGCCTAGTTACCTAAGGGCACTTTTTCTACGTAGCGTTATCCAAGTCTAAGTAATTAGGATGGCATAAAGCAGTAAGCAGCGACCATAGCCTAGATACCTAAGGGCACTTTTTCTACCTGGCGTTATTCAGGTCTAGTACCAGGGTCCGTAAATTGCAGAGGACGTGTGGCTGTGGGACGAGTTAAAGTGACCGACTGCCGTCTGACGTCATCTTCGGAATCGCCGCAATCTTTAAAAAAAAAGAAACAACGGGCAAACGGGCAGGCGATTCACCTAAGTGACTACCGACGCCCATGGACAACTGCAACACCAGAGGGCTCGCAGATGCGTTGCTAGTCTTTGAGAGATGAGTATGCTCCTTTCTTGAAGGTCCCTAAATCGAGTCCGTTCGAAAATACCGAAGCTGGCAACTGATTCTTGTTGTTGTGGACTTTGGGACATTGAGGTGATGAGGGTGGAATTTCAAATTTTGACGGAATGTCCTGTGTTGAAATTCAGCTGCCGGTATAAGTACTACAATCCACTAATATTAATATCTGTATCCACTGTTTTACGTGCCTTTCAAAATTACCAACTTTAATATGAATAAGTGAAGAAGACAATGAAGTTTCTGACATATTTTTTTTTTTTTTAAGAATATTTGGAATACTTTTTTAGGTGTGTCTAATATTCCCTTTTGTCCCCTCCTACTAAGCTTAAATTAAAAGCTTGTATTAGGAGTGGGTGCGACAATACCCCTTCCAGGATTAATATAGGTTGGGTATAATCCAGTTAGTCCCTGTAAGTTGAACAATAATCGCTAATGGAGCGATGCAGTGAACACAACTCATTGTCCAGCGTTTATAGCCCCCGGCTGCCATGCGACCAGCTAATGGGATAATTTTTCGATATTAAATTGCAATTTATGTAGGACCTCACTAAAAGTTATGAGCGCACATGCAAAACAACACTAATGCGCTGCCAAATTTCACAAACTAATACTGTAAAATGACGTCACTTATATGCAGCAATTGATGCACTTGGCGAACAGCAGAACTACATGGCGTGCTCATGAAGAGGAAATTCAGTTGTCGATTGAATCTAGCTGAGGATGGTGATGATGACATGCAGCAGAAGAGAAAGCGAGGGTTATACCAAGGAAGTGCTTTTACAACCCTCTAGAAGACTTTGACTTGTCAAAAACCTAGCCAAGCCGTCCTAGAAGGGTCACACCAAATCTGACAAGGCAGGGGCGGGACAACTGGCAGAAAAGGGAAGCATTCGACCTAACGTTAAAGAAATGTCTCAAATGTATACTTGAGTCGCTACTTCCTGGAACTACTTTGGCTTAGTTCAAAAGAGAAAGCGAGGGGTATACCAAGGAAGACATTTTACAACCTTCTAGAATATTTAGGCTTGTCAAAAACTAGCCTAATCGTTCTAATTAGGATCACACCAAAATTTGACAAGGCAGAGGAGGGACAACTGGCAGTGCAGGCAAGCATTCCAACGAAAGTGATCTTTAGAACATACATTTCAATCACTACGCCCTGACATGATTTTGGCAACTGATTTTCTCTAGACACAAAACTTACAGGAAAATTGAATATGATTAAAAAAAAAAGTGTTTGTTAATAAAACTATCTAGGAAGTACAAGAAACAATTGCTGCAGTGACCCAGATGCAGGAAACCCAATAGGCGTTGAGAGTCGGGTTAAACAAATAGTATTCATTTATAGACAAAGCCGCGACAAACGGACGGACAATGTACGAAACGGTGTGTGACGGACGCGCCATGCTCTTGTGTTAAGATTGCTCCTACACGATATATACAGGGTGCTCTCATTTGCGATATACGACTTAGTATTTCAACTCAGTTCTAAGTTGTTTGAAGTTGGGACGATGGAACTGGCATATTTTCTTAAGGACAAAATCCCCCAAAATATTATAGGTGATTTAAAAAATACAGGGTGCTAGAATGAATATAGCCTGGTAAGCTCAATGAAAGAAGAACTGATTGAAAAAATATTAAGGAAACGTTCGTACCCCGATATAAATAGCGTAGGCGTAACATAACTCCCAACGCGAAAAAGAAGTTTAACTGCATAGGCAACAAGAAAATATTCTTTTGTACTGTCCTAATTGAAGTCGATGCTATCTTGCGAAAGTCAATTAGGACAGTTCTTAGATATGCATATATTGGATCGCACGCTCGCGCGAAATAAGTTCGCTCGCATAGCGTATTCGCTTTCTATAAGGCCTCATGGAGTCAGCAATTTAAGTCCAGTCCGGTTTTTTTTTCTTTAAAAAAAATACCTTATATTTTTCGCCTAATGTTGCCATTACCCCTACTACTTAGTGTAGAACTAGTGTCAAGAGTGGGTGCGACAATGGTCCAGTGGTTTCGATTTTGAACTTGGCTCATTATTTCAGTCCATCCTTTAATTGAACTATTGGTGTTCCTATCTAGGCACCTACAGGTGTTACAATATTTACAATTATAATAAAGCTTTATTAGGACTGTAAATGTCGTAGCATCCTGTATACAGCAGGTCGGTCGATCGTCACGCTGTCACACTACACTATTGTCTGTATTGTTAAACTGTGCTCATCGCGCATCGCTGAAGAAATAGCTGCATAGTGTTTACTGGTAGATTCTACCAATCGAAGTAGACTTTTAATGACACCTAGAAATATTTAGAGGAGGTCGTAGCTTAATCAGTGGCCGGCATTTGAGTCGATCACTAGGTTAAGCAGTACTTCACTCGATTGGATGAAAAAGGTGTACGTCACTCGTACGTAGGGCTTGGGCCAGTTCTTGTAGGATCTTAAGAGCGTTTGCGGATAGGTTCGATTGTCAGTACTTGAACCACTGTTGTATGGTTCATGTACTGACTATACGAAGTTAATGTGAAACTGTATGCTTTGTCACTACTAAACTCTATTTAATTCAGGCCTTAACGAACAATATGCTTCAAAAATGAGTTAATAATAATAATAGTAAATAAATATTTATTATATATATATATGTTAATATTTATTAATTATCTTGCTGTTACTAACGTTAAGTTACTTGTAATTACTAACACAATAATCGTAAGTAGAAATAAAAAAAAAAATTTATTATTAACTCGCTTTCGAAGCATCTTGTTCGTTGAGGCCTGAAAGAAAGACTGTTAGTGATAGTGTTAAAAAAGTTCACATTATATTGCTGGTCATAAAAAACATGGCCGCCAATAGCTACCTATAATCCCGTAACAAACACGCTAAGCCACAAAGCGATCGGATCGGATCACCCACACGTGATTGTTTAATTGTCACTATTATCGCACACAGACGCGATCTTATCGCCTAATGAAATTACGCGCTCGGTGAGCACGCTTGTACGGTTGGAAGCCGAATTAACATATGTCCCTTCGTGTTTACTATTTTGGCTGGCCTGTTGGCGCAGTGGGCAGTGACCCTGCCTTCTGCTCCGGGGGTCGTGGATTCGATTCCCACCTTGTGTCTGGGTGTATTATCCATATGAACGTAATTATATATTTCTGAAAAAAAAAACAAATATTTGTGTATAACAGACGGCTGTTACCTTTACCTATAACACAGGCATTAAGTTGTCTACCTTAGAAACAGACGTCCGTGTGTCATATAGTCTGTATATATTTATTATTTATTTTGGGCTGCCAAAAAAAGAGATTTTTTTGACTACATTGATATCTGATTGTTTTACTACATAACATCATATTTTTTTTATTTGACTGATAATTTAATTTGATTCAAAAAGGTACAGCGTCGTAAAGACCATAATCCAAATATAATATTTGACTTGTAAGAGTTACAGTAGCTTCACAGTAATAAATTTATCGTGTAAGAGTTTTTACGTTCTAACAATAGATGTGTGTAAAATATGAAACTCTATTTTACGAATATACGTGTTTTAGCAATAAAAAAAATGATTTAATACTGGATCGGATATATAAGTAATTTAAAAACTGTATTTATTATTATTTTTTCATTAAAAAGTTAAAAAAAAAACCATTAATTATATTTCTTAACAACGTTTATGTTTTGCTGCTGATGGTACTTTTCAGCTACCGAATTTTCAATCGATTCTATTATGACATATTATTGTGTACGCGACATTAACGGATTATGTACTGTAAGCAAATAAGTTAACGGCTCCATTGATTTTTAATCAGCTTAATGCTTATTTTATAATAGAAATAAATGCACTTATATGTGTACTAGCTTTTTCCCGCACCTTCGTTCGCGTTAAATTAAACTTGCAAGAACCCCTAGAACTCCTTAATCTAGACTGACGAACAATCCGTTCTTAACGGATGTGTATTAACTGTAAATTTCCTCCTGTTCAAATTCAATCCTTGTACGTCCCGCGGTTTTACGTAATTTCGTGTTAAGTGACTTTTCGCTTTTATACTTATAGAATATAAATTCATTCATATATGTATATCTTTTTATCAATACATATATATCTTAGCGTCTGAGTTTTATAATCTCTGCAAAAGGAGATATCCTAGTTATGAAAAGGTGATATTTCTAGGAATTCCAGGAACTATTTGGAAATTTCTAATAGACTACCGAACTTGAACCAGATCTTTAAGATTTTTCTTCCTACTCCACTGCTGAGCTATTGGGCAACGCAGTTCGAATTTGTACTACATTACTACGTTAAAATACTGATACAATACTGTACTACGGTAAAACCTCAATGCCAACGATTTACTCTAATTTACACACACATGTATACATTTTTCTATATGATTGTAACAAAGTGTGGGGTTCAAAAAATTGGCTTTGAATAAGGATCAATATCATGTTTATAAAAACACCTTCGCAAATAATGCGCTATTTGCGAAGGTGTGACATATTTGGTTATTATGAAATTATGGGGAGCCAACTTTAAAAGATAGACAAATGCTGGCGAGGACTTTTTTTTTAGAACTTTTAAAGGAGAACATTTCCATTTCCATTTCATACATAATAATTCCCATTGAGACGCGTTTACCTTATTAAAACGAACCATACTTCAATGTAACGTCCTTACAACAAACTTCATTGCAACAAGTTCCCTCAGTATAACGAATAATTTTGAAGTCCCTTGGGTTTCGTTATATCAAGTATCCACTGTATTTCACACAGGCAAAATATAGCTGATGTAAGCTTCTGTGTCTTTATTTAGAACGAAAGTTTTTCGTCTTAGGCCCACAGGAGGCAAGTCTTTGTCGTGTCACGTTTTTAATAAAAGCTAATGCAACCAGCGTTGACACTAAGAATGGTTCGCTATGGGTCTAGAACGAAGATATTCATCCTAAAGTCAATTTGTCGACTTCGAACGGTACGAAATGTTCGTGCTAGGGCCTCAAGAGCTTCTAAAAGTCTACTTGAAGAAAATATCATGTGAATTTAATTTGAATCTGGTACCTGGACGCGCTGGCCCAATTCGGAAACTCTGTTATTAGAACTTTCATTGTAATATAACCTTTGAAATCACATTGTTCTTTAAAGGTGGTAATTGATTAAGTAATTTAATATGGAAATAATAAAATACACAACTGAATGTACCAAACAACCTGAGTTTTACCTAATAAAAGTAAATAGATGTTGCAGTCTAAAAACGCACGCCCCTTCACTAATTTGCAGGCTTGCTTGTGTGTGTGTGCAGTGTTTTTATTGTAAACTTAAACTCAACCACACACTGTAAGCCTATTGTAACTATTAGTGAGATTTTGTGATTGCGTTTACACATTATTTTGATGAGATGTGCAATTTTAGACTGTACGCACTCTACCTTTCTGTTTGCTCCTGGAGACGTCCTTACTTGGCGAGCCTGGCTCCCCTTTCTCAGAGTAAGGCGTTACAGTAAGAAATTCTCCATATATATTGACTTTATTCGAGTCCTCAATTGCTTCCTTGGCCTCATCTTCATTGGAGAATGCGAGGACTGCAAATTTTTTGTTTAGCTTCTCAATGCTCACTGATCCATAGCTGGTGAAAATCCGAGTCAAATCTTGTGGTTGTGTATACCCAGGGAATCCTTCAAATGGAAAAAAAACAGTATAAAATGTTATGTGGTATGTAATTATTTAATTAGGGCATTCATATCTCAAACCATTGAGATCAGTGGTTGGCATTCGAGTTGATCCCTAGTTTAAGTAGTTCTTACTGCAGCCATATAGAGTTAAGTTAGAGGGGCGACTCTTTCTAATAATTATTAAGCCTCTAAAAGCTTTGTTTCAATTTGTTTCATAGCATGTCTCGAGGAGAAGGCCTTTGCTAAGAGGCAAAGTGAACTTCGAACCCGTTCTAATAATAATAAAGCTTTATTTATTTTCCTTACAGTATTTTTTTCTTAGTATGATTTTTATAACTATGTTAATAAATTTATATTATAAGGGCCGCCTTTTGCCGTAAAAGCCTCCTCCAACCTATCTCTGGCTAACCTTGACCACGTTGTTCCAGCAACTTCACGAATGATTTTTTTATTTTTATGTTACAATGAGCAAATGAGCAGGTAGCAGGCATCTAAATGTCTACCGACGCCCATGGACATCTGCACGATCAGAAGGCTAGCAGATGCGTTGCCAGCCTTTAATGGCGAGTTTAGGCCACTGGGAAGTCTCACAAACCGAAGGAAACGCGACAACAATACCATCACTTGACATGACAGCATCGCCCCCACATCACGCTGATCTCATGAGAAAGAAGTACTGGTACCTGGACGCGCCGGCCTAATTCGTCTACAAACGTGGCGCTACCTCTAATTAGAAAGCTGATAATGTTGTAGATTTTATATACAGCTGATAGGAATAGCTGTAACACTAATTGTTGACGTGATGATCCCCGACTGTATGCACGAAAATTGTCACGTTCCAACTGAGCCGAGCGTGCAAGTGAGTGCTCGGAAGAAGCTTTACAGACAATCAATTTTTTTTATAATGTGATCGTCAAGAATAATATAATTTATTCTTTAGTAATAAAATTAATATATTCGTGCCGTGTGTGTACGGAAGCGCGTTCCCTGTTTCTTATAAAGTCATCATTAGACGGACCACCGCAGATAAAAACGTATGAATACGGAATCCATGTTGAATAGGGAAAGTATCTTTTTTCATACAGTTTTAAATACAATCGAAGTAACTCCATACGTGTAGACAACAGATAACATAGTTTACATTGAATACTGCTATTGTAATGCCGGAGCCAGACACAGCTCAAAGTGTTTGTACATTTTTGTCCTTGAAGACTACAAAGTTCTACAAAACTTTGCGCAGCTACCCAAAGTCCCCGGTCACACTACATAATCATTGAAATGATCATTCAAATGAAGCTATGTCTGACTCCGGCATTAGGATAATACAGCATTAGACATAAATGTGTAAAAGGACACTGAATCATCTGCTAATAAGTTAAGCTGGTAAAAAAGTTAAAAATATTTATATAGATATAGTAAAAAGATATAGTTTAATATATTAGACGATCCTAGATAGATATTAATGCAGAAAACTGGAGGAGCCTTTGCCCAGTTATGGTTAAAAAAATTATCAGCAAAACAATATACATAGAAACTACTTTATAAATAAGAATACTATCCTTTATTGCAGCATATTACAAACTAGCTGTTTTCCGTGACTTTGTCCGCGTAACTTGCCCTTAGATGTCTTTAATCTCGCCTTATCGAAAAATCCTTTCTTAACAGATGTCTACTAACTATAAACTACCTTCCTATGTCATCATTATACGTGCCGCGGTTTTCGAGATTTCGTGATATGTGACCTTTCGCTTTTATTCATACATAGATGAAGCCCTGTTACGACATTGCAATAAATGAAGTGAAATTATTATTTTATGCGTTTGATTAAAAATAATAATAAAGTATTATTAAATGTGATTTAAAATCTTAGCATCATCAGTAAATGTCAAATTATATGTCATGGCTTATACGACCCTAACTATACGTCTCTATAAACGTAGGAATAAAAGCAGAACTAATAATAAGAAGTGTCGTTTGTCGGTCAGTGTATAAGTAAGGCTGTAACACACTGAGTCAGGTGCTCGGCAAATAGTCGCCGTGTACACAATCCTTATGGCCCATCTAACAAATTGTCCTCCCATTCATGGAAACGGTTTGGAAGTTATATGATACTATAAATGGCCACTAAACCGGCGATATCACGGTAGTACCTTAAGAATTAAAGTGCCATCATACGAATCTTTTAAAATTCACTTTCTTTAACAGCAAGACCAAAAGGCAGACTAGAAATGGAAAATAAAAAAAAATTTACTTTCGTTTTCGTGAATAAATTCAATGTGTTTTAAAGTTTATTGTAACGACAAATAACAAGTAATGTAGGAAATGCACAGAGTATTTATTGTTTATTCAACCCTGTAAATAAATCATACTGACAACCACATTTTCAGTAATTTACAAATCAAATCAAAGATGTTTTATTCAAGTAGACTTTAACAAGCTTTTTTGGATTGTCAATATTTTAATATGTACCACTGATTCGGAAAAGTCGCGCCACGAGAAGAATCAGCAAGAAACTCGTAGGAACTGAGATATGGTTGTTAGTGTCCTGATTGCAAAGAGCGGTAGCACATCACAAAACTATTTACTATTTATATTCTACTTCTTCTTCGAGTATGTAAAATGTCCATGAAAAAGTGAATATCTTGTATAAAGCCAGCGTCGTGGCCGCACGGGGGCACATCGCACCGCCATATTGGGCAGTAACAACTCTATTTGACGGAGATGCGCTGTCGGCCCTTAATGACGAGTTTAGGCCACCGGGAAGTCTCACAAACCGAACGAACCCGGACGCGCCGGCCCAATTCGGCTACAAGCATGGCGCTACCTCTAATTACGATTAATATCACAAAGTGACATTTCTAATAATAATAAAAATAAATTATTAAATAACGACCCCCCTCCTCCCCTCCAAATGTAAAAACTTAATTAACCTTGTAACTACATAATTAGCTTTTCAAAACAATAAATAAAAGATGTTTAATTTATTATCTTACTTCATAAAATCTAACTATTTTTAGATTGTAGTTTAAGAATTGTATACATGTTGTGTTAGCTTGTAAGTGGGACGTACAATGTAATATGTTATCGTTGTACGTAACGTAAGCTATCCTTTTTTAATAAAAAAATAAAATAAAATAACCTATTCATTGCTGGGTACTTGTAAATTTTTCTTACGATGAAAATGTTCGTGCTAGGCCCTTAGCGGACCTTTCTTAGCGTCAACGCGGCTAGCATTAGCATCAATTAAAAGCATGACACGATTATGACTTGCCTCCTGTGGGCTTACCGCGAACATTTTCATCCTGAGTAAAGTCGACTCGTCGATTTACTTCGGTTCGATTCGTTCTACGACATTCGGCCAGTGTCATGTTTTACGGAAAAGACGTAAAGGAGATTCGCTAATTGGCTAATAAGCCTTAAGTCGGGCATGACAGCGTCTATCGGGTCCGCTAGTCTATCTATGTTTATATATCTATATACATTAGTATATATAAATAATATAACAAATATAGTATACACATAGTATATAACGAACAAGCTAACTCTTTAGCTAAACAGTTTGCTTGTTGGTTTGCTTGAACGAGCTAATCTCAGGAACTACTGGTCTGATTTGAAAAATTCTTTCAATGTTAGATAGCCCGTTTATCGAGGAAGGCTATATATAATTACGCTAAAATGGAGTCTATTTTTTTACCTAATTTTTTTGGCGGACGAACTGCCTAGTTACATATAAAAACGAAAGGTCACTTGTCACGAAATCGTGAAAACCACGGGGCGTACAAAAATGAAATTTGGCAGGGACGTAGTTTATACTTAGTAGAAGTCCGCTATGAACGCATTTTTCGATAGGACCAGATTAAAAGTTGAAGGGCTCCTTAATTTTATACCAACGGAGTCGCGGAAAATAGCTAGTATATATAGGTTTTACGCATACCAATCTTTTTCCTTGGTAGTTGTAAATAACTCAATTAAAGTAGGTAGTTACCTTAAATAATATATCGAACGAAAAATTTAGTATATTTAATAAATTTAGCTTTTAAGTCATAAATTTTATCAAATTATTAAATGATAAAAAAAAAATATTATACATATGACGTTCATAAGTTCTTATAAAAAAGTCTTTATGAATAAACTATTTTGACTTTGACATAAAATGTTTTTAATAAGGTTTCAAAACCGAAACATCTTCAGAAGAGCAGTATAGCTGTAATATGAGTATAGAGCGTTCAGTCTAAAAATGCACGCCTGTCCACTAAAAGCCATTATTTTAAAGTGTGAAAGTAAATATTACTTGCAACGCTTTCTTCTATATGTGCAGCGTTTTATTGTTAACTCGAACTCAAGCATTCACTGTAAGGTTAACAAATCGCGCAATCGGCTTAGCGAAGTTATAGTGATATGGAGGGGCGTGCATTTTTAGACTGAACGTTCTCCGAGGATGAATGCATAGAAACCGACAGGTGTACAAGGTATGTACGCGTAAAGAATAATGGACACCGGAAGATATTTCCACTCTTCAGCTGTGCGCATTAGAAACGAGGAAATCAAACGTTTCGCCCAGTGCTTTCATTTTATTTTTCGTATTACAGTTACGCAGTTATTACCAGCCACAGCCGTGGCTTGTCTTACAATTAGTTTTTGTAAGTATGCATAAGGTTTTAGGTTTCAGAGCCTCAATAGCTCAACGGTATAAGGTGCCCGGTTCAAACCCCATCGCCGTTGGGGTATCGTCGCACCCACTCCTAATACAAGCTTTTAATTTAAGCTTAGTAGGAGGGGAAAAAGGGAATATTAGACATACGGGCAAACGATTAGATAAACGAGGCACTAATGCCTCTGGTAATGCCTCCTGGTAGTAAACTTATAATGACCGGGATTAACGGTCCGTGATACGGGAATATCATATTAATAGGCGAGATAACAAACTACGAGTCATGAAACAGATTCAGGAATTCCAGTGTGAATTACTGCTGAATTAATCAGATCGAATCTGTTATTTCGGTATTGTTTGATTAGAACGTCGGTTTTAGGGTTCCGTAGTACTACAAGGAACCTTTATAATTTCGCTCTGTCCGTCCGTCTGTCTACCCGTAAGGTAGCCCCCCTTTAGGATTTCCAAACTATTGCACAAACAGACTTGAAATTTTCCATGTTGATAGAACATGCTAAAAACTCAATAGGAAAAATTATTTTAAACGAAAACGGATAAAAACTTTTGAATTTTTTTTAACAAATACGTATATCGCGTACGGAACCCTTCTATATAAGCGTTTATTGACACGCGCACTTTTATTTTATTGACTTATTTTATTGTATTTGTTCTTTTATTATACCGGCGATTTATTTTCCGAGATTTTTTTATTATACAAAAATGTTAAACAAATTTATGCAATTAAATAATTTTGCAACATTAAGCTAACGTGAAATTTATTATATGACGCATCAAAAAGTATGAATTAATGTCATTAAATTAATAGATTATAGTTAACGATGTCAATGATGACCATGACAACGGCGGAAGAAAATAAAATTTACATAAATAAATATTTGTTAACCTTAAAATTCATTAGGCCTATACTAATTTATATAATTAATAAAATTCAGGTAGAAACCTCAATAACTCAACGGTAAAGGAAGGGCTGGAATCCAGAAAGCACTCGGTTCAAATCCCAACTCTGTTTAATTGTCTTTCCCACCTCTTAAAGAGGTTAGGTTTTCTTTGTTTATATTAACACTTAACTTTCAAAACTTTAACGGCGCTTGTATATGCCCAATATATGAAACGATATTTTTATTTCATATTTTTTTATAATAATTGACATACAAAGAAATATACTTTTCATCAAAAAAAAATAAATCGTGACACTTCCATTTTTTTTTAAATATATTCCTAAATATACACGTTTTTCTGATAATCCATATAAAACATAAATCTGCAATGTGTTTTGATCTTATATTTGCTACAGTTTCTATTTTACTATAAATTTATTATAATATTTTATTTACTTTAATTAAAAATTTATTAAGTCTTAAAAGTAACTTACCTTCGTCTACAAAAACAACTTGCTATGATCGCTGCCAATACTAGTACAGTCCCAGATTAGTATTTTCTGTATAATCTATTAACCGAGATAAATACGAATTTTAAATCAACGGAGCAAAAGTTTATGTGTGACACTTTTTTCAAAATTTTAAATTCGAAATTAAATCTCACTACGAAAAAGAATACTATTATTGTTAATTAAATGTGCAATTTACAGTTTTGCAAAAGAAACGCGAATATTTTCCCAGTTAAAGCAATATTCTAAAGTCAACTAACTTCGTTCACTTTTCGTGTTAATCGGAAAGCGCGAAGAAACGTGTACGCTCGACGAAATCTGGATAGAGACTGATAGCGGGAAGCTTGCGTTGCCTTTTGGAAAATCGAAAGGGGCCTGGAAAATAAAACTTAGTCTATGCTCTTTCTTGTCTAATTAAAACTATCTATATATAAGAAAGTCACGTTGCTTGCATCACTTGTAGTTTAATAACGTCTGAGGCAGCTTCTTATGAAGTATGATTCGTAGATTTGTTTTCGTCACGAAAAGGTAGCACAACCAGCTATTGAAACAAAAAAAATGGCCAAGAGCATGTCAAGACACGCATATATAGAAGGGTTCCGTATCTGATACGCTGTAAACGTATTTTTTAAATGACTTCAAAAGTTTATGTCAGATTTCTTTCAAAATATATTTTTTTTAAACAATATTACGAATACTTTTTAGGTATGTCTAATATTCCCTTTTCCCCTCCTACTAAGCTTAAATTAAAAGCTTGTATTCGCGCTAATCTCAGGAACTACTGGTCCGATTTGAAAATTTATTTCAGCGTTAGATAGCCCATTTATCGAGGAAGGCTGGCTATAAATCATCATCAAAAAATTGAATTTTTTACCTGATTTTAAATGGATAAAGTCGCGGGCACGGCTATTAATTAATACTAATAATTAACACACGGCGATTGATCACAAAACTTCTTACGGATCCTATCCACCGTTAAGATATTCAGGGTCATTCAGGGTCATTCATCATCATCATTTCAGCCTGGGACGCACCCAGGCTGAACCACCACCGCTGAACGTAGGCCTCCTCCATAAATTTCCACGAACGGCGGTGTTGCGCCGCTTGTATCCAACGGCTTCCTGCGACCCGCACCAGATCATCAGTCCACCGAGTGGGAGGCCGTCCTGCCTTATTCAGGGTATTGACCGTTAAAACGTTGAGAAAATTAAATGATATAATTATCTTGTAAATAAATTAATATTACTGGACCAATTTCCATGTAAGCTGACACTAATGGCGGTAATAGAGCGCCCGGAATACCTTGTAAATCTGTAAGGCAGTCTAAGGAGGAAAATAACTTGTTGTCACATGATTCTATCGCTATTTATTAGATTTATGCCCCATTACAGTATTATGGCGTCCTAATGGTAATTAAATCTTACATTAATCCCCCACATAGCCCATTTTTAACTTTACTCTAAAGACGGGAGGAGGAGAAAGGAGGTAGTCGTAGCTTAATCGATCGCTAGGTTAAGCAGCTGTTATCACGACCGGTTAATCGATGGGTCACCAATTCTAACACTAGCTTTCCAACACCCTCCTCCTACCCACCACACACATAGACACGTGCGTGAGCACGCACACACATACACGCGCGCGCGCACACCATTCTATCTGTAATCTATGGTAGCTCTTAAATAATAGCTAACATTGTTAGTTATAGATAAATAAAATCTGTTTTTGGTTTCAGTTAAGGTAGTCTTCATCAGTCTAAGTTTATTTTTATAAAATAAGCTGTAGATTTTTGTATAATAAATAAAATTAGATAAAAATAAAAAATAATATCAATCAGTGACATTACAAGGGAATCACTGTTTTAAGTGCCTTCCGAAACACGGAGGAGGTCGGATATCAAATATAAACCAGTGCTAGAATGGGTCACCCATCAATTATGCGGTCGCAGCAAGAGCCACTTAACCTAGCGATCGACTCAGATGCCGACCACTGATTAGGCCACGACCTCCTCCGCTCCGTATTTATTATTCTTATTCTTACGTAATACCGGCAGCATCTAAGTTTAATTGAACATTTTGCCGCCACAGGCGTCAATTTACAGTGCATTTGGTACCACAACGCTACCTTAAAGTTTACCAGCGTTATTTCTTCTTAAAGTTTCTTGAAGAAGAAATAACGCTGCGCATTTATTTAAATATAAAAGTAAAATCATATTATTATATACTCGAATTATATTAATTTTTAGTTTTACCTTTTTCAAATATGGAATATTCTTAGGAATATGTATAATTGTAAGCGATGTGGAAAAAACTGGATATCGCATAACAGCTTCGCTACTGCGGAAGCCAGAGCAATCTATACCAATATATAACGCTGAAGGGTTTGTTTGTTTGTTTGAACGCGCTAATCTCAGGATCTACTGGTCCGATTTGAAAACTTATTTCAGTGTTAGATAGCCCATTTATCGAGGAAGGCTATAAGCTATAGGCTATAGGCTATAGCTATAGGCTATAGGGTAAAAAAGATTCAATTTCATGAACCGACTGCTCGTTTGCCCCTTGATATATAAAAAAAAATACTAATTTAAAGTTGAGATTATTAGTAAAGTTTTAAGTTTAAGATCTCGATACTAACACATTTATATTCTACTAGCTGTACCCAACGACTTCGATCGCGTATGCCACTCCTATTACTTAGAGGTTTAAAAATAGAAAATAGTTATTGGATAAGGATAATATTATGTTTATAAAAAGACCTTCACAAATAATGCATTATTTTAGAACAAATACGATTAGCATAAAAAAGGTTAAACTGAGCCAACCTTAAAAGAAAGACATATGCTGTTGCGGATTTTTATTTAGAACTTTTAAAGGGGAACAATTTTGTCATACATGACTTTTGCGAAACTTTAACCATTTACGCGCACGCGGCGGAAGCTCTCAAATGGGAAAAGGAACCCCGATTTTGAAACATTCTTCATTGGTGCTCCACTCGTGTTGGTCTTAGTTTGACGATATATAGCATATAGCCTTCCACGATAAATGAGCTATCTAACACTGAAAGAATTTTTCAAGTTGGATTTGTATTTCTTGAGATTAGCGCGTTCAAACAAACAAACAAACTGTTCAGCTTTATATATTAGTATAGATGAAGACTACTACGATAGGTCTTTTGTATATATCTTTTGTTATCTGTAAATTCTGACGATATTATGTGCCACGGTATATACCTATATAATCTCGCAATTGGCCTGTTATAAACAGCTGTAAAAGCATCTTTCTTATAAATTATAAATGTTGGCTGTTAATTCTGCAAATAATGCGACACATTTATTACAAAGCTGCGTCGCGCAATAAAAGATGACTAGGTGACACCGCGCTAGATTAATATCTGTTACCCTACACTGGCTTGCGAAGGACATAATTCTTGTAGATAAAACTGTGTTTTCTTCCTATAAAATAGACAATTTCGCATCGCTGAGACTATATCATACTTAGAAAATACTGTTTAAATTGTGCAACATATAAAAACTAAAAAAAAAAAACTAATATTTTAAATATAGAAATCTAACAATTGTCAAAGAGAAACAGAACAATAAATACCTTCAAGAATGAAAAATATAATAGATTTTTCTTAAATAACATTATTAATAATATTATATTTCTTAAATAAATAACTATAGTTGTGAAAAAGAAACCAATACAAATAAAGTATGCAATTATACAATACTGTTAGTTATAATAGAATATAATAATATAATAACTTCAAATTATAAAAGTTGCTGTATTGACTTATCTTCAGCAATAACCTCTTTGTAATCTGTGTTAAATGTCTATCAATATTGCCACCATGACAATCGTGATGTAATGCCGGAGACAGACATAGCGTCATTAAATAAATTACTGTATAAAACAGTATATGACATCATAAGATTTTATTGTACCAAATTCTTAAATTAAAAAAAATATATTAAATTATATAACATGTTGAGTTAATAATTTACCAACACTTGCTTGACTTGCTTTTATATCAGCGCCAGACATGGCTCAAAGAGTTTGTATATTTTTGTCCTTGAAGACTACAAAGTACTACAAAACTTTGCGCAGCTACATAAAGTCCCCGGCCACACTACATGATCATTCAAATGAAGGCATATCTGGCGCCGGCATAAGACGAATGTTACTGGCCGGTAGCAATGTCTGCATTAGTGACATATCGTTTTTACAGTGCTGCCATCATTGATAACAGAATGATGTATTTCTATTGGTGGTTGTTATGGCGGCAATGATATTGAAATAGCGGGATACCTATAAAAAGTGATGTATTGAGTGTGTGTGTCCTTGAGACTGTTAAATAATAAGTGCAACCAAGTACCTGTTAAATTTATAACACTTATAATACGCGTTATAAACAATATTTTGAATTAGATTTACTTTTTAATAGCCGTTTAACGCAATTATATCCAAGTAAAATTGCGACAGCCTTTAGATCTTTTTAACCTAGCCCTATCAAAAAATCCTTTCGTAATACCAGAGCCAGACATAGGTCAAAGTGTTTGTACATTTTTGTCCTTGAAGTCCACAAAGTACTCCAAAACTTTGTACAGTTACACAAAGTCCCCGGCCACACAAAATGATCATTGAAATGAGCACTGAGATGAAGCTATGTCTGGCTCTGGCATAAGCATGTTGAGATGACCTACTATTAATAGGGAAAATTATTTTATTTTTGTAAATCATGTTTTTGCATGAATCGTTGTTTTTATTGTTGGTTATCCTGTAATAATAAATAAATAAATGTTGTCATATTCCCTTTATATCCATTTGTGAACAGTACACAAGCAAAAAGTTTGCCGTTCCAGCTATCAAAAGCACATCTCTTTCCTGCAGAAAACAATGAGTGGCAATACATTAGCGGCAAAAAGTAAAGTGACATCATGTGCTGTGATTTCATTTTAATTTGTCAACATTAAAGGCTACATGTTCTATTTTACAACCACTTACTGACTAGCCCGTTGGCGCAGTGATTAGTGACCCTGCCTTGTAACATAAAAAAAGAATAGCATGGCTGAAATATCTAGCCCAGCTGTCTATCTATTCTACATATAATATCGCTTTATTCGGAAGCAATATAGTCTCTACAATGGTTGTTGTGATGTACTCACAGTTAAACCGCGGGTAGATGTAAATTTATGTTACAGTAAATGACAGATCGGGTGGTTAGCGTCAGGATTCACGATCAGTGATCCGTGGTGAGCAGACGTGCCATCAGGGCTGTGTACATAGTTATTATTTTTTTAATTGTTGACACCACAGTTGTATTTCTAAATAAATAATAATAATAAAACATTTAATCCTCTTACTAAGCCTAATTACAAAGTTCTAACTTAAGTTTAGAAAAATATAAATATAATAGATGGCTCAGTAAGCTGAAAGGTTTGCAAGCATTAAATGCTGCCATTAAAAAATATGACAGCGTGTGTTTTCATGTGTAGCCCATTTTAAATGACTTCACGGGCAGGACGGAACATGTACGTTATGTAATACAATATAATACAATGTAATTATACATTAAACTAAAAACAAAGTGATAAAAGTTACAAGTAAAAATCAGGTTGAATATAAAATACACTTAGTAATAGTCCATTTAACCAAGTATCTATTGGCGGTTGAATATATTTACAACACGATGTAGGTACGCCCGTGGGTGTTATTCGCGTTTTGAATAGCTTATATTTCTATCGGCATGAAAGAGTCATCAATCGGGAGTTTGTGAAGTGACCCGTGGAATGGTGACAAATAGGTGGGTATCGTGATTGATTGCCGGCTAAATGCTTTCGGCGAGAGCATCCGAAGATGGAAACTGATATAAGTATTTATGAATATGACAAATGTATAATAATATTAGAAACATCATATATCTCATTAAATTTAATATATTTTATATGTATAAAAAGGGACAAACGGGCAGGTGGTGGCAGGACGGGTCACCTGAGTAACTATTCAGGTGAACCGTCTTCCTGTTTGTCCCTTTATATGTAGTCGCAAACACGTTCACAAGTCCTCGTAAGACTATGTGAATAAAGACTTTTTTACTTTGACTTTGACCTTGACCTTGACTTTGACTACTGACGTCCATGGACCACCACGATATCATAACAAAAGTCTCTTTTCTTGGTGGTCACTCAGTCGTATCGGGTTGCAAGTTTGCAAAGCAAGTAATTTCTAGATGATCGCACGTTTTGGACTATTGGACATTGAGGTGATGAGGGTGAAATTCCGAATTATGGCGCTATGTACCGAGGTGAAAAACCGGTATTAGTGTTGAACGAGTTCACTGTATAGAAACCTTTTTCTAGCTGGCGTTATCCCGGTCTAGTACCAGGGTCAGCTTAAATTGCAGAGGATATGCCTGTGGGGCGAGATAAGAAGACCAACTGCCGTCTTACGTCAACCCCGGAACCCCCACAAACTCTATAATCCCACGACTAATATCAATCAATGACATTAATGTAAACCTAGTGATCAATTTAAATGCCGGCCACTGATCATGCCGGCTTCTTTATATAAAACTAGTTAGGAAAATTGATTCTGTACCAAATCCTTTACTTCGATATTAACTAAACATTGGATACCAAACCAATATGAACTTAAACTCAGATGGAAAAGTAAACAAGCGTGAATCTGCTTGCAATAAAAAAGGTATGTTAAACAAGATTATTCCAGTGAAGCCGGGTGTTAAAGCTACTTAAGATGTATGAAAGTGTTTGCGTCAAGAGACTGCTGCGACTAGCAAACTTTAACTATATTCCTATTGAAGTTTATCTCTCTATTCCATATATGAATAGGTACGTGAAGAGAAAACTCTCGGTACCATTTAACGAAAATTGCGCGGACGGGGGAGTATGAAAGGTACAATGAAGAGGATGGTGTGCGAAAGCTAATATTTTTATAAAATATTCATTATTAAAACATTAACATTATATTATTAAAATAAATCTAACCCACACCAATGCCAAACGATTTACACACACATGTATACATTTTACTACAAGATTGTGTCAAAGCGAAATCATGACGAGACTGTTATATTCGCACACCATCCTCTAAATAAACTATAATTGTGCTAAATTTCATAATTATGCAACCATCCATCCATCAATTTAAGTGATACAGGCAGCTTCGTTTCAGTATCCTCTATCATCCAATCTAAGAATTAATTAGAAATCTCCAACTCAAACAGAGATACATCTATTTTTGTTAAGGAATCCTTATGATTTCGGTCTGTTCGTTCGCTTGTTCGCCCGTAAGGTGGTCCCCCTTCCTAGGATTTCCAAATTTTCAGAAGTGAAGACTTGAATTTTTCCATGTTGATAGGAATAAAAACTATTAATTAAAAAAAATCCTTTCTGCGAAATCGGACAGTAGCTTTTGAAGTTTTTAACAAATACCTTTATAGCGTATCGGATTCGGAACCCATATACAAAAATATAAACGTGTCTAAACACGCTTTTGGCCACTTTTTTAAAAGCTTGTATCAGTAAGACAATTGCCCAGTGGGATCAATATTTGGACCTCATGACTTTATTGATCTGTTGACGTCAAATAAATTTTTATATCAATACGTGAAGCGACAAGTAGTTACCATTTTACGAAAACTTCGTACACGGAGGAGTATGGAATTTGGCACAATCGTAGTTCATATAGAGGAAGGTGTGCGAATGCTGAGATTTTTTTATAGTATGCAATATTCCTATACAAAATTATTAAAACAAAACCACACGCACACCAAGGCCGGACGATTTATACCATTTGCACACACATGTATTGGATGACGTCAAAGCGTAATCGTGATTATATTAATTGACAAATTTTATTTATCTGTGAATAGAATATATGTCGTACGCCTAAAGGTTAGTAGGCGAATTTTGACCAGCCGACGATCTCTAGTAACAGTAAATTCAAAGCACATAACAGACACAGGTGTGTATAAATAATTAGAATTTTATGCCGATAACAAAAGGAGATTAGTATTAGCTTATCATATGATCAGGGCCTTTTTATCTTTGGGTGATATCATAACATATTTTTATTTTTAAAGTATTAACAAAAAAAGGTCTGTCTATAAAGACCAGATTGCGTTCTGAAACATCAAGATCGTTAGAGATCGATCATATAAAAAAGTGCGTTCAATCTAAAATGCTCACCTCTACATGCAGAATAGTGTGTGTCTACACATATTTGCATATAGAGGTGTGCAGTTTAATGCACGCAAGATTGTCAGTATCATCGGCTTTTTAGTCATCGACTAGAGGCAAAAATACGGTCGAAATATCTGTTGGCGATTAATGAAGTTTTTAATCTTCCAAATTTAGTGATATGGCGTGGGCACTTTTAAACAGTACGCACTTTACATATGTTCTAGGGTTTAGATAATATCCTTTTTAATAGATATATAGAGACAGAGATTCATGGTAGTTCTTTACAAACCAAGTAAGTTATAGAGTGACTTTGCTTGTACTTCTCTTGCTAATTAACTGCACAAAAACGATAATGGAAACATGGTAAAAATAAAACATTAAAGAAATTTATCAATTTTTATTTCCCGCTTAATTAGTCATACATAACACGACAGATAATAATCACATGATTGTTATTAAAGATATAACTTGAATTTATTTTTTATAAATTTTTTAGGTTGGAGTTTTAATCCCGATAAAATATTTGTCAAAACACGTGATTTTTCTTTGGGGAAAATTAATATATAAAGAGGAGAGGGAAGGATAACTTGTGTTTTGTCTGCAGAAAAATAATATTCACTATTTTTTTCAATTCTTATACATGTTATTCATTAAATATAATCACAGTTTATACTTTCATGCGCTTGATACACATTTTGGCACTTACTAAACGAATCTAGTGACAAATTTCATAGCCTAGCAATAAAGAATCGACCATAGATTTAATATTCCTGTAAATTTCATGGAGATAATAATTCTTTGAAAAGTTCTGTAATTATTCTATACTTTATACTCAATGTATATTATTTCGTTAAATGAAATAAGTCTATTTTTAACACAATTGTTTCACAATAAATATAAACTATCTCTGCATGGGATCATAGGGTGGACCTGGTGGGTGGTGAGGGGGGTAATGTGGAGGGTAATGAGGAGGGTACTGTGGGATGTCCATGGGCGCCGGTAGGCACTTCGGTGCCTGCTGCCTGCTCGTCTGCCCCCTTGTAACATAAAAAAAAAGAAAAACTTCCAGAAGTCGGGATCTGGACCTATAGTAAATCCCGTTCTCAGCGTATGTCTACTAGCTATAAACTACCTCCTTGCCATATTTAATCTTTGTGCGTCCCGCGATTTTCGAGATTTCGTAATAAGTCACCATTCGCTTTTATATATATAGATTATTGTCTACAAGTATATATCGTTATAGGTGTCATGTTATCTTCCACGAGAAGACACATCCGTTCCAGGCAGAATTTCCATCTTAGGAACTAGAACAGGAATTCGAAAAAAACCTCATCATTAACTGCTACTCTCTTGGATACGTGCTATGCGGACAGCTCTTTTAAGTCCTTTCTATGTGCGAAAATAGATTATACTAGTTATTACTCGCGACTTCGTCTACGGGAGAAGTTTTAGCGTCATGATATATAGCCTATAGCTTTCCTCGATATATGGGCTAGTTAACACTAAAAGGATTTTTAAATTGGACCATTACTTCTTGAGATTGGCGCGTTCAAAAAAACAAACAAACAAACTTGAAGAGTTTGTTTGTTTGTTTTTTTGAACGCGCTTTTATAAGCTGAAGCTTCATATATTAGTATAGAGTATAGAGTAAGTGAGTAACGCGTAAAGTATGATTTTACATCCCATTTATTTCGTACCCCAGACCAGACTCGTGCGAATGAGGGTTCATACTTAGCCCTCATTCGCATGAGAGTTTTTTTTACCGTGCGTTAAAAAAACGTTTAAATCAAACGTCACATGAACTCCCAAGTTTGTGCTTGCACGACAGCGCTTTTATAACGCGAGCTTTTTTATCGAGCAATGTTCTATTTTCAACACCTATGTATATTGTTAGAGTAGCTTCCGGTCGCGCCTGCGCAGAACCGGATATGTCAACTGCGCATGAGCAAGTTATTGCATAAAAGTCGGTGCATCTTTAGAATCGCGATCATTCTAAGTAGTTCATTCTAAATAGATCATTCATAGAGATCATTTTGTGATAAATCGTCACTAGTCGCTGACGAGATAATTAGTTAGTGTTTGGGACATTTTTCTAACCGCGTTGTTGAATTAATTTCTTTTTTGTTAAATTACTGTGAAAACGTTCTATTAAACGTTATTTTGTAACTGTTATTTATTTTTTTAATTGAAATAGGATCGAATCTGCAAAAATATAATAATAAAAATTTATAATAAATTTTTGTATGGAGGACGGTAAAAAAGCGCCAACGCCGAGATTTAACGCAACGCATTCTTAGCTCTCGTACGGATGAGGGCTTACTAAACATTTTGTATGCCATAACTAAGTGGATTCAGAAATTGAATAGGCGCTCGAGCTATGCTTGGATTTGAATGGCTTTCGTGGGCGATGAGCGTATTGAAAGATTATATCACCTTCGGCCCGTAATCATATCCAGTTACAGATTAGACGATGCTACGGATTATACAGATAACAAAATTGAAGAGTTTTTGTGAAAGTAATGTGACAAACATATGGAAGGAGCAGCTATAGAAGAGTGCGTTCAGTCTAAAAATGTACGCCCCTCCGAACCCCTGAAACGATTGCGCGATTAGTCGAGCTTGCAGTGCGTGATTGAGTTTAGAGTTTACATAAAATCGCTGCAAATAAAATAAAATACAGCAAGCATTGCAAATTAATATTTACTTTCACAATTTAAAATAATGAATTCTATTGGAGGGACATGCATCTTTAGGCTGAACGCACTATACTTACAACTACAACATAGAACTTGTATACCCATTTTCTGGCTCACGCACCCTCTACTATGAATGTTGCGATGGCCTCTCTATCTCTTTCTATCTAGTGTCAGTAAAAAAGGTAAAACAGGCTTGATATTGCACTACTTTATTCCATAAATATACTCAATGTAGCGGCTGCTACATAACAAGATGGCAATGATGTCGAGTGGAAAAGGTTACACCAAAGCAAACTAGATGGCGCGACATGCGCGAGAAGACGCACGCGCGCCACTACGAGCTGTACCGGCGCCGGCGCCTCGCGCAGATGGGCTTCTCTGATGTCGACGCCGACAACAAGCCCGTGAGTGCCCCGTGCTTAGTGTGTAACTCTTTCGATGTAAAGGCATAACATAAAAAAAAGTAATACATTTTAGCGGCGATAGTTCAACAGTTAGAGGAATTGAGTCAAATCCGTAAAGTCAACCCGATCCCACTGGGCTTTTGTTATTAGCGCACCTAGCACAAGCTAAATATTTCTAGACGATTTTTTTTAATACAATGATATAATCAAAAGTTGAAGATATATTTTTTTTTTTAATTTAAAACACCTTGGATGTTTTTTTCATTATTTTTACTAATAGTCCAAAGATCCTACATCTGCTAAAGATTAAAATTCGTCATGCTATCGCTTATATCGATATGGAAATGCTTGTTAAAATAGTTTAAACCAAACTCTAGTTTTTGCATCTCAGTGTAATGAGCAGAACGGAGCCGATCGTCAAGATATAATTTACAAAATCACATCTTGGCAGTCTAATAATGAATTAAAACTATAGATTTAATTTCCATAACTTTGGTTTTATTACAGTTTAAAAAAAAAAAACCATGCCGCAACCTGAATTATAAAAGTAAAAAAAAGAAACAAAATTGCTTGTCTTAAACTTCTTATTTATTTTTCACAAGACATTTGTTTAACTTTCTCAAGTTGGCAAACCTGGGACTTAGGAGCGGAAAATTAATAGTCCGTTTATTTTAATTGATCTCCGTGTAACTTTTCGTTTTACCGGAATCGGAGTGTTTAATTAACATGAACAAAGAGAGCTTCTTTGAATCGGGAATTCGAACCACATTTCTGTTAAATCGCCCATTGAAATCTCTCAATTTAAGCTCGAACAAGTAACCAGCATTGATTAGCGATTCTCTCTACTCGAGCTCTTTAACAATTCCTTACAAATCACCTGAAAGTCTGTTATATTATTTAACTCTACCGTACCTGAAGTAAAGTAAACATTAATGTTAAGTATGTGTGAATTAGAATGAACTTTGAGAATATTATATTTGAAAATTAAATACTAAATATTACGTTAGCAAAAATACAAACTACGAGAGAAATTATTATCAATTAAGATAATATTATTTCCATGGGAATTTAAATTTGAAAATTCATAAAATTTAATAGCAACTTGCTTTTCGTAAAATGATAATTTATAAATGGATCTTAAATTTCATGTCTTATACATTCCGCTTAATTGCCAATTATTATCACTGACAGAATATTAATATAAAGATATTTTCATTAGATTTTAATCTATGAAAGGCACATGCAGTTGAATAATTTTGATTTTAGTGCCACTCCGATTAGTTTCTGCGCATCCAACTTGTCCCCTGAACTTTTTTAATGAATATTGACTACGAGAAAGCTCCGGACCACAAATTCAGGGTCCGTGAGAAGTTATACTCGAATGTTCCCATCTGTTGCTGAACTGAAACTAATCACAAATTTATTGGGAACTAGATTCGCGTAGTTTAACAAATTCTTAATTCAGATAATGAATTTTAAGATGTCTTTTTGTGTACAAAAAGACTCGGTTATACACAATTTTTAGGGTTCCGTAACTAAAAGGAAGAAAGGAACCTTAATGAGATCACTTCAATGCTCGTTCGTCCGTTTATCTCTCTATCATCACCCTTTTTCCTAATACAAGCATAGGAAAAATTTCGAAAACCATAAATTTGTAGTTAGGTACATCACTAAAAAAGATTGCAGTGACTGTCAAATTTTGTTTTATGAAAGTATAAATCTTAAAATAACCTGGTAAAGTATTACGTGGTGGTACGGAACCCTTCGTGCGCGAGTCTGGCTCGCACTTGCCTATTTATTTAATGTGGATTATAATTTTTATTTCTAATATAAATAAATACGTAGGACTATATGACACACGGACGTCTGTTCCTAAGGTAGACAACTTAATGTCTGTGTTATAAGTAACAGCCGCCTGTTCATCGAGAATATACTAGAATCGAACAATAATAAATTGTGTTTTTATTATGTTCATAAAACTGGCTCGTTATCTGAGTTGTCGTATAAGCTTTTTATTTTTTTATAAGGTTCTATAAGCTTTTTATTCATTATTCATAACATCAGATTAAAAAAAATTAAATTTAGGAGTTCATAATATTTTTCACGGAATGTTCGTTCATTAATTTAAACACTTTTTAGCGTGAGCAGCGTGAATTTTAATAAAGTACTAGAACAATGGTACGGTCCTACTAAGGCTGATTAAAATTTGCCGTGTTTAATCATAACTCACATACATAAATTTACGAAAAATCTTTCCAATTCAACATCCCCATTACATTTTATCAACATTATTAATTTTGTCAAGAAACAGTTGCTCATAAGAACAGTTAACCATTTTGATACGCTATCACTTTACTACGTCTGTGTATCAATTTTAATGTCATTATTCTAGGAATAACATAATTAGAAAATTGTCCTCATAGAATTGATTTATACTTTTGATTACAACATATACTATATTTTTCTTAATAACAACTAGCAATGGATTTTCCGCAGGTGGTTTGATAAATTATATCCAATGTTATTTTATGTGTAGTATATTTCCTTTAATTATAATCTGGTTTCATCTAAATAGGGTTCAATAGATGAAAAACAAAATGTACACAAAATGCTATTAGAACAATTAGAACTATTGTTTAAAAACTCTTAAACTATTCGCCAATATTTGATAAGTGAATGAAATAGCTCTTCAAAAATTTTTCACTAAAACGGTTCGGAACTATAGGACCCATTGAAATAGTTGCAGTTATTATTAGCAATGCTATTAGCATTATGTTTGCTAAAATGCCGAAATGTTACACATACATAACATGCAAGATTAGAAGAAAACACGTAAATTAAATTATAATTCATGATGGAACAGAAGCCAAACATTTAGGTTTTTAGGTTGTAGATTAGTGAATGATTACATACCTAACATTTACACAGTAATTAGCAACGATTGCATGTGGTTAGATTTACAACCGAGTATTTAGTTAAAACAGCAAATTTGCACATGCCTTTAGGGTCAGTCTAGAACTTTTATAAATAAGAGGGTTCATTTATAATCGACATTTCCGAAAAGGAGTTTGTCTGATTTTTTTAATACTGCTGATAATGGAGGATGATAAAGAATATTATTGAATTTATTACAATAAAGGTAATTTCATTAATCCTCGCTACCTTTAAATTTAAAAGAAATATGTACAATCTTTGATGCAACATGGAAGCTATGTATTTAAGGATATGGCAAACAAAAAACATTCCGCCAATACAATGGTGGAAGTAAATGACGCCAAACTCTTCATAATACATATAATATTTGAGATCACAAGACGGCCTAGCTTGTTTTTTATACAATTTTGTTGTAAAGGCAATATTTAAGATCGTATACAAAGAGAAAATTTTACATTACTATCAGTCAATTTAATTACAAAATAAATACAATGCTCATTATATAGTATGAAATGATTCCTAAATTTTGGCTATAGTTTGGGTCCATGTTGATAATTCTCAGCCAAGTTTTTAGGTCAGTAATGTGGACACAGCTTCAAGATTAGTTAGGTACCGCAATAAGTATGCAGGCGATGTTGAAATCTAAGCTGCGTATCCGATTTTAAAGGCTTTACAAAATTTACCATAAGGAGCCTTACTACCGTAAGAGTTAGTAAATATGTTGCGATAAAAAGTGTTTGTCGAATAGTCAAAGTCACGACTTGATGTATTCAAATCCTTTTTTTTACAAACATTTATGAGTAAAACTTCAAATATATTATACTATTAGAGATACTCTGATATTCGGCCGGAATATTCGGTCGAAATTCGGCCGTAAATCTTTAGATTTTGAAGAGGTCGTGGCCTAATCGGTGGTAGGCATTTGAGCCGATCGCTAAGTTAAGTTTCTCTGGCTGCGACCGGGTGATAGATGGGTGACCCATTCTAGCACTGGTTTATATTTGAATATTATTGTAAGAAACTAAATCTCATCACTCTGGTGTTAGTATAGTCCACCAAGACAGTGCTTTAACATTTTGGATGACACCTCCTAGTTGAAGAAAATTTTGCTAAGGGTTATTGTTATAAATTAACGTAATGCATAACAAGCAAAAATATACCTTTTAACTAATTGACGTGCAAACGACATTCGACCTTAGCGTGGCAAACCAATTTCATGGTCGACTATAAAACTTATATCTATGTTAGTATATTTACACTATAAGAACCAAAAAGACTAAAATTGCATTTAACTGTTACGGCCGTGTAACTCACAGCAGTGAGACAGGTAGGGACAGTCTAGTCAGCTTGCTTTCTTTTTCAGAATATTGTTAGGGATGTCACGCACACGCCGAACAAGTGAGACAGCTCTTAACCTCATATTAGCACAAATAGAGTGTACACGTGCCTCTAAGTACGAACCAGAGGCACTACAAAAGCGTGGTAAAATTAGGTTTCTAGCAAACGGTTTTTGAAAGTAAGTCACATGATTAATAGATCTAAAATTAATACGTAAACTTTGTCTTTAGTATACAGTTTGCCAATATTTTTACTAAATACATGAATGATTAATAAAACCAGAATATCGAAAATTGTGTAATTAAAAATTAAAAGAAGCCTGCTTATTTAACCGGGGCATTCAAAACTTAAAAGTCATCTGAATGTTAATGATCGCTATCGTCAAACATGTTTACCTTCACCCATATATCCCAATCTCGATGTGAAACCACAACGAGCTAATACAACGGTTAGGGTGTATTTTAAACACAGACTTTCAGTCGAAACCTCTTTGAATCCCAATGTAAATCGAGCTCCAGGTGGTTTGGAATTCTATTTACACTTTCCGTTTGAGACCGCATTGCACCAAGTACCTTTTATAGTAGGTAGGTAGGTAAGTAAGTAAATAATTTATTACACACTAAAGACAAAAAGTAATAACAGAGTACATTTCATTTAAAAAATAAAGAAAAAAAAAACAATTGCAGTGCAAAGTCGGTCTTATTGCTATTAGCAATCTCTAACAGACAACCTCATGGAAAGAAATAATGGACGTGAGAGCGGGATAGTGCAATATAACAGACTATTACTTAAACTATATACACTCCTAAACATATCATTATATATAAAAGCAAAATATATAGGGTAATGTAACACCGCATTTAATCGAACCTTTATCAGAGGTAGGTATAATTCTATTTACAGTATCTGTTTGAGACCGCATTGCACCAAGTACCTACCTTTGAAAGTAGCTCAGTAAATACTTGCCAACGTGTTATTTAGTAATTCAAGTCAAATATTAGACTTGGACTAAATTTAATGTTTATATTTATTCAATCTTTAAATATAAGAGATTGAAGTCAAGAATAATTGTATTTATTCTTTACCCATACAACTTAACTCGTATGCTAGTTTAGGGTACAAAATCAACAGAGTCAGAGATCAACTTTTGAATCTTTATACCTAAGAAACGACTCTTAGGAAAAAAAAACGTCGAAAAGCTTTCTACAATTTTTTAATAAAATTACAGTCCTTACCTGTTCGACTTTATGATAAAAAATACATTTTAGCTGAAATTGATTTTTGTGACCTCAAATAACTTTCTTCCAGTCTCGAATCAATAAGGACTCTTTACATTACATTAATAATGATGTTTTCAACAATCCCACCAGCTTTTAGCTGAATGGGCATTAACACAAAATCTAACGTCCAAATGGACTGGCCTAATGACGACAAATAAGACATAGGTATTTTATAAAGTAGCGTGCAGATATTTAAACTGGAAATTCTATTCTTGAATTTACTACAGTGAAAGTAACTGCAATAGGCATGTTAAAACAAATATAATCCGATATCGACCACAAAAACATACTACGCCGCTTTTAGGGAATACCGAATGGAGATTTGCACTTGCACACTCGTTGGATTGCAATGTAATTCGAGTTCCGGCAGGATTTTTGATTTCTATTTGTAGGTTCCGTTCGAGACTTAATCTTTGCTATCGAATCTTGCAGTGAACTTTTAAAAGAGTGAATCAGTTTATGATTTTTAAACAAAATACCATTCTTATTTGCTTTCTGCCATAATATATCAGATTTATGGTCGCAACTGCTGATTGTTTGAGAAATATCTTTTGACATATTATTTAAAGTGAAATTTAGCACATTTTCGAATCCTAAAATGAATAAACGTGGGTTATTTTACGTAAACCGGACATATTGAAATAATACCAAATTCGATTTGAGTTTTCAACCAACTGCAAAAAAAGGAGGTGGTTCTCAATTTAACTGTTTTTTCTTAAATGTTTGTTACATCAGAAAATTTGACTGGGTGTACCTATTTTGGTGAATTCTTTTTTATTTGAAAGCTGGTGCTTCCCGTGTGGTCCCTGTTCAATTTGGTTCAGTTCTGACAATTTAAAGTCGTTTTTTTTTATAGAAAAAAATGTTAGATAGTTATAAAAGGTACATACAAAGTGTAGATACTTTTCCAGTTTCAGTTTTGCGAGTAATTCATGAATTTATTTTGAAATGGAATGGAATGTAAATGGAACTTTTAAAGAACAAAACATTCGGATCTAGAAATATGTGACGTACTACGTTATTAATTTATAAAGAATTTTCATGTGTATCAATGAAATAATATTAATCACTTTCCATATTCTGGATCGTAAATGCATAAACAATTCAATCGATTGGAAAATGTAATTATTAACTAAAGTTAAAATGAAAAGAATCAAAGAAACCTGGAATGGGTCTTCGGGCTTTCAAATATTTTAAAGAAGTTAAAGTTACCTGGTAAATTTTCTAAAAGTATCACAAACACTGTCACAGCTACCATAGTGCTTGCTAACGTTATCGCGTACTGGAGGCAGTAGAGTCGAGTTGTTTAAATCAAACATCAATTTGATTGGGCCGAGTCGTTGCATAATTTACGTTTCGAGCAGGTTCACCTAACCTGAGATCTACAGACATCGATAAATCGATATGCCTATGTGTAAAGATGAAAATATAATAATATAAAAAAAAAACCTTAGATAACACTTTCCAATGATTGGTGAGGAGATTGTAGCTTAATCAGTGGTCGGCATTTGATTAGATCGCTAGGTTAAGCAGTTCTTACCGCGGCCGACTCCTAAATGGGTGAGCCATTCCAACAGTGGTTTTCAAACCCTCTCCGTGTTTTGGAACGCACGTAAAACAGTGGGTCCATTGATGTCACTGAGTGATATTAGTCGTGAAATTGTGGGAGTTCAGGGGATGACGTCAGACGGCATTCGGTCACCTTAACTGGCCTCACAGCTACCACCTCTGCAATTTAATCGGACCCTGGTACTAGACCAGGATAACACTAAGTAGGAGAATACACTTTCCAATGTTTAGCCTAAGGAGAGAGATAGATTCTTATTGATGAAGGCTTTTGTTCGCTAAAAAGAAGATCTCCAACGATCGTGGTTTCATATTTGAGGAAACAAAGGTAAGGTACAAGTTTATATAAAGAGGGAGAATAGTTGCTATAATAATTTATTACATATTACATTCACAACCTTTGTACATAAAAAATACTTACAAATGGTACATTCAAACACGAAAATTACAATAATACAAAAATTTACATACTTATATAGTAATAGAAAAACAGTTTACACTAAAAAATAAATTATTACTATGAAAACTGTACATTTAGAAATATTTGAACAACGAGTTAATGAATTAAAAATCACATAGAATGTTTTTGTTAAATGTTTTTAATAATATCAATATCGAGAAAAACTCCATATTTGATATCGTAACTATTTCAATTTTCTATCAACTTTAAGTTTTTTGCTATTAAAACTTTTACTTACATTTGGTTTTTTTTTACCAATTTGCCTAGTCTAAATACACATCTAAAGTTTAAAAGATAGCACTGCATAATTTTAAAAAAATCTTATGTTTATTTTTTTATTACATAATAGATTATAAACAATAATTTCGTTAAACACATAATGAACACAAAATTGTGCTAATTTTATAAATCGTGAGGCCCTTTCTGATTTCAGTCCATACCTTATACCGCTGAGCTATTGAGGCTCTTGAATTAAGTCTCTCTCTTGTCTTGTTGAGCTATTGGTTGGTAAGAGAGTTTATAAACTATTCTTTCCAAACGATTACCTTTGAAATTAAATAGAGGTGGATATTTAGCAGTTTACACTTTTTGCTTACAGTTTCACATTTAACTAATTATTTAATTTATAATTTTTTTTTTTAATTCGAACCTTACATGTTTATTATTACATGTAGAAAATATGTTTTAACAGCAATTTAAAATTGAGATACTTTTTCAATTTTTTGTGTTATTACCTTTTTAACTTCTTCATATCAAGATATAGGCCTTCAACTACTTAACATAAAGTAAAAGTTAAAATTTAAAAAATATTTTTTATGTATGTACTTCAAATATTTTATTGTTATCTTATAACCTTACCATGGTTAAATTAAAAAAACTTGCAGTTTTTTTTTAATTTTTTCATCTATATATATCTTACTGCATTTCTATTTACATAAAAACTTATGTCAATTTTTTTAAAATTATTAAAAATTTAAGATTTGTCTATGATATAAATTTAACTTACAATAATATTACCATGTTCTTATATATCTATGAATATAACTGTTTACCAAAAATACCAAAGAATACTGACCTCCTGAATTTTGAAGCATTATAGCATAATTATTGAGTTGGTTGCTATAGTGGTTTGAATGATTATATAAAACATTTTAAATTGAATGGGATGGAATTTTCATTTTTAAATTTCATAATAGAGAACATACATGTAAGAGATTTTTTATAATCGCAAAGAGAAACTTTTGATAACCTGTTAACAATGAATGATATACTCATATACTGAGTTCATGTTTGCAAAATTTACTAAGAAAAAAAACGAATATATAGAGAATAACAAGCAATAATATGAGTATATCTGTTGTATAGTAATACCTGTATAATTTGAACTTTTAACAACTTTGAGACAGAGACGAATTTCTTAGCATTCCATAAATTTACCTGTATAACTTGAAAAATTGTTACCTGTATATTTTGAGAATTTAACAACTTTTATGGTATCTACCTGTATAATCTGAAAATTTCCATACTTACCGTATAAAAAATGTATATTCTCTATTAATTTCAAAGAGTAAAATTAATATCAGCAACCTTTAAGGCTGATAGCAGAAGGGGCATAGCTTGAAAAGGTAATGTTACATGGCTTCACTCCTATTATTCTTCTGTGTAAGCTTACTTAAAGTGCAGATTTTTTATTATGTTACATGGGGCAAACGAGCACAGCAAATGGGCAGCTGGCACCCAAGTGCCTACCGACGCCCATGGACATCTGCACGACCAGACGGCTTGCAGATGCGTTGCCGGCCTTTAATGACGAGTTTAGGCCACCGGGAAGTCTCACGAACAGAACGAAACGAAACGAAATAGATATAATGTTGTATAAATGTACATTTAGCATACAATTCCACGGACTGCTTGCCTCGGCTTTGTTGAGTACCAGGGTTTACTTTTTTCTTCTAATATTTACGATTTAATTTCCTCAACACCCTCAACCGCAGTGGACAGGCGCGGCGTTATTTATTTCAGGGCGAAAATTTAATTGAATCTAATTATGAGAACGGGAAATGAAAATATTAGTATGCCGGAAACTTTGGCTTTTTGAAGGCTATTTCCTGTATGTCTGTGTTTAAAATACAAATATTGAATATGAATTAAAACTTCTATATTCTAGGAGTTGATTATAACGTAAATTATTCTTTTTCTTTAATACAAAAGGTATGAAATTTAATTTGTTTTAATAGCCGTCTTTATGGACCTCAAGGTACGCTTCCAACTTTGCAGATGTTTTGCTGAGCTTTAAGAAATGAGTATGCTCTTGCCTCGAAGGTCTAAAAGTGTTGTAGCCGCCGCTACATAACGAGATGGCAATGATGTCGAGTGGAAAAGGTTACACCAAAACAAACTAGATGGCGCTGTACGGATACTCGCCCCACAACCATTTTCTCTACAATTTAAGCGGACCCTGATAACGCTAGGTAGACGAATGACAAAACGGCAAATGATTATTAACTATAACATTCTTTATAATAAGATTTTGCTTTGGAAGGCACGTAAAACAGTGGGCCCCGATTAATCTCACTTTGTGATATTAGTCGTAAGGTTGTAGAGAGAGTGGGTGTTCCGAGGATGACGTCAGATGGGAATCGGTCATCTTCACTCGCCCCACAGCCAAATTCTCTGCAATCTAAGCGGACCCTGGTACTACTCGACCGGGATAACGCTATGAAGAAGCAGTCTCTGTCAAATTTCAAAGTTTATTGGGAAATTTAAAAAGTTTTTATTGTTGTCATTTGCTGTTTTATTTCTTCATTTAAATCTACGATAGACAAAAAATATAAATTGAAATAATAGAAGTAAGTGTTCGTACAAAGAAATTCATAAAATTGTGTTCAATAAAAGCTGTATTAATGTACTTTTTAACATAGTATTACATAATGATAACACATACATAACCAAATTTTATCTTTTTCTTATCATGGCAACCACCTACTTACGAACTAGATCAAATATCAGCCAATGACAGCCGAAATTTCTAACGCTCTCACACACTAAGAAGGCCACGTCACTCACACAAAGAAACTAGGCCGCTGATTGGTGCGTCTATCCGAATGTGTATGTTCATTTTTGTGAACATCTATTTTTGTGGTAACGAGTTTTTATGCTTTCCGTTACTGTGTGTGATGCGTCTTGATACTTGGAAAATTATCTTTTTAGTTTGTGAAAAAACTACGCATACTTTTAAAGATTTATTATACTCGTAGTAATATCTAATATTTGTTAGAACTATTGTAACATTCTCATTTGTATTTCATTTGGAGAAAACTTTTTGTAGATATTTATGTTTTTGCAATAAAATAGCGTTTGACTGATAACTAGCTTTAATTATTTTGTTTTCAGTATTTAATTATCAAACCTTTAAGATCTGCCATCTTCTTTTATAATCTATTAGTAGATTATTTGTGTAAACAGTTTCTTTTTTTTTATTTATTTATTTAACGAAAAAAATACAGTTTTTAAAAATAAAAATTCCGCCAAACTATTAAAATAGTTTATGGAAGACCACTGCTCACTTAATTTTAACTTCATCACACTTAAAATACTAAAAAGACATAAACAGATTCAAATAACAACAATCATTTCTTTTCGTGGGTATTTGAAAAACAGAATTGTGTTTTAACGTAACATCTTATGAATGTTCGATTCAACTTTTTGTTTGTGAAGTGATATGTCAAAAGAGCAAGTAAAGGAGTATTAGGTAAGTTATTTGAATATTTGTATTTTGTAAGTTCTTACATTTTTTTAAATATTAAGAGCAAAAGTGTAATAGTAGGTACTTTGAGAAAATTCCTTAATCTGTAACCCTAACCTACGGCAGCCTTGAGCTTTACTTCGGGGATAAATTTTTTTCTAAATATTTTTACATTATTTGTATACATTAATTTAAAATTTTATTAATTAGAGGTAGCGGCACACTTGCAGTAATTTTGGTCTGCAACCGAATTTGACATCGGCGTGAAGTGGCGGCAAAGCTGTCGCGCCAAGTGATGGTATTGTTGTCGCGTTTCGTTCGGTTTGTGCGAGTTCCTGGTGGCCTAAACCTCTTTTATAAAGGCTGGCTAAGCATGTGCGCTGCAGACGTCCATAGGTGTCGGTAGTCACTTAGATGGGCTTCTTGTTTGCTCCTTTTAAATTAAAAAATATTAAAAAATTGAATTAATAAGATAAAAATAGTTGTATTTGTTGTGAACATTATTAGATCTTCGTTTTAGTAACTTCATTGTAGTAAGTAAATTAATAGGAATCAATTTTCTTTCCATGTTATGTATTTTGCATTATATAGCATCACATTTATTAATTCAAATATGATAGAACCACTTTCATGCATATGCATCGACATCACGCTATCAAATTGGTTACATTTCCTTTTTAAAATGTGGGAAGCTATCTACATATGAATACCTAGATAATAATTCTTCTTCTTCCCAAAGTACCTCTTCATTAGTGAAGAATGAATGAATGAATTAAATAGTGTCAATATATCTTCGGCCTTTAATCACCCACAGCTGGACATAGGCCTTCCTTTGTGTCTGCCACTTTCTCCTATCTCTTGCATATCAACTATTTTGGGTGTGTTATGTATAGTTGACCAAAAAATTGTTTTGCCACGCTAAGGTCCCAATGTCGTTATTACGTCAATTAGTTAATAAGGCTCATTTATGTTTGTTATGCATTACGTTAATTTTTAACAATAACCCTTAGCAAAAATTACTTTAAGTAGGATCCAAAATGGTAAAGCACTTTATTGGTCGACTATACATATAAATATGTACTATGTTTTTACCTTCAAAAAATATATGTATCAGTCAAGTAGTACCATACATTAAGTAGCAGACTTTGCTTGATTTAATCACCCACTGTTGGACATAGCCTGCCTCTGTTTCTGCTACACACCCCTATCTCTCGTAACCCGCATCCAGGCATTCCCGTCACTCTTCTGACGGCTCCAACCCATTTTGCAACGGGTCGACAAGGATATCTCCAACGCAAGCTAGATTATTAGAATGGTCCAGTAGTATATAAAAAATGGGCTAGAGCCCATTTTTATATACTACTGGTTGTTACGCACGACTTGGTCCGCGTTAAATTAGGTGAAAATTTTTATCGTGATGATATATAGCCTATAGCCTTCCTCGATAAATTATATTAAATAACAAATTTTCAAATTGGACCAGCAGTTCCTGAGATTAGCGCGTTCAAGTAAACAAACAAATTCTTCAGCTTTATGTATTAGTATAGATGCATTATAAATATTACATTACATTAATTCCCCAGGGATAACACGTCAATAAATACGTCCTAATGTAAATAAATATAAAAATATACAGGACTATATGACACACGGACGTCTGTTCCTAAGGTGACAACTTAATGCCTGTGTTATAGGAAACAGCCGCCTGTTATACACAAATATTTTTTATTTTTTTTTATTTTAAAAATATATATACACATATGGATAATACACCCAGACTCGAGATGGGAATAGGACCCACAACCCCCGGAGCAGTAGGAAGGGTCACTGCCCACTGCGCCAACGGGCCAGCCAAATATAATTCTAAAGTTGGCAACATTTTTGTACCTCTTTAGCCCTACTGTTATGGAGTGGTTAGGAATTGGCATGTTTACAATATTTTTCCATTTGCATTCGAGTGAAACTCTGCTCGGTGTAAAAACGAATACGTGACTAGGTTTATTGAAATTTTTTATTGGTTCCAGTGTACATATTTTAATTATTTTATCAAATATCCGCTGTAAGTAACAAACAGTGTTATAAGCATTGTATCGTATAAACTGTTTATATAAAACAGGGTCAATTAATTATTAAATAATTGATTAAGCAACTAACGTTCACGCGCACGGTCGTTATTCTCGCACGAACGTTTGATAAATTGCTGATTATATCGGCATTATATATTTATATTTATGCCCTTTGGCGTACTTGTTAAGTGGACTTGCCTTCTGTTTCGGGTTTGTGGGGACGATTACCTCTTCGATTTTGGGTTTAGTATGTATATATATAATTATGTACTATGTATTTACTTTTAAAAACCGTGCGATTCTCTAGACACTTCTTACCTTGCACAATTCCCCTGTGGAATCAGCTAACCAGCTTCGGTGTTTACGAACGGTAACGACTTAGGGACCTTCAAGAAAAGAGCATTCTCATTTCTCAAAGGCCGGCAACGCATCTGCGAGCCCTCCGGTATTGCGATTGTCCAGGAGCGTCGGTAGTCACTTAGGTGAGTACCAGCTGCTCGTTTGCCCCTTGTTATATATAAAAAAAAACTATATGTATCAGTGACGTAGTAACATATATGAAGTTGCAAATTCTGCTTGTGTTCATTCGTCTGCAACGTGACAAACTCAGCAGCCTGAAAATATAAGTCTGTCAGGATTCTTAATAATGTAAAAGATTATCTTAAATGTTGAGGTTAGATCCAGATCTTATCGTTTATTTTAAACTCTTTATTTTAAGCCATGCTATGGCCTTATAAATGACGAAATCTTTGCCTATAGAACCTAGGTTTCCTCTTAGCTGATAGATTTTTTTTCGTAAGTTGTTGATTGAAGCAAGCGTTACTTTGCTGAAATCTAAGTCAGATCGGAGCCACTCAGATAGATAATTGTAATTTTTTTTTCAATTCACGTCTTAATCTACTATAGTGAAAAAATTTACATCAACGGAAAAAAATGTGACCAAATCAACGCCGTGAATGTAATTTTCTTTTCCTCTTTCCCGAGGTGCATCTTAGGTGAAGATTAGCTCGTTATAATAGAAATAAAAACAGTAATACTTCTATTTTTTTTTTTTGCAAAAAAATACTCTGATTTTCATTAGAATTAATCATTAGCGGGCATACTTTTAACAATGTTGAAACGCTGAAAAATATATTTAAAAAAACAGTAATTGTGATATAGTTATTATCTGTGATATTCTTTTCCCGCCATTACGTATTCGACGCGCTCACTTACCTCTCTGTGAGAACGGCATGACGAGTCGCTTTACGCTTCGTACCATTTCATTAAGCCCATTTCGCTTTTTGTCCTTGTTAACTTATTTGCTTTTTATCAAAACGAATATAGCCTTCCGATTTATTACGGCAAAAGTGTCATTTGTCGTGGGAGAGGCGGATTAAGAATTCTTTCTTCACGGTACCTGTAGGTTAGCGAATTATTTATATATGTAAAAACCTCAATAATCTCAAACATATCAACTACTCTCAACTTTATCGACATACAAGTATGTTACACATTTATATAAACTCAAATTTTCAAAAGTTTTGAAGGTTTCGCTAATTTTACGAGGGAACTCTAATAATTTTCAAAAGTACGCTTGACGATGTATATTTACTAAGAATTTGACTACGATACGATTTGTTTGACCCATGACGTAAAGAAGTATCACTTCGGAAACACGTCAACGTTAATTGCGCTTCTAAAAAGACAACGCCACATACTGTTCTAATTCCGCACCACCTCGACTAACCAAAGCAAGTGGCACATTCTACCTAATTAACATTTGGTATTCCACGCAAAAGCTACGTCTTATTAATCGAATCACGCAGGGGAACATTTGTAAATACTTGTGCCCTAGAATTTAGATTTTTCAAATCAAGTTTCGCATGCCCTTACGTTGCTAAAATGTCAAACAGTGCAACAATGGAAATGTTGCCTGCAATGGTTAGAAGAACGGCCTACTTGCGCGCGCGAATAACAATCGACTGTTTGATTAAGAGATACCGGCCAAGGCACCTCGTGTTTGACAATATAAACGTCTATAAACGTCTTTGATTGTTCATTATTTGCGGTTATATAGAGTACTAGGTTTGCTTTTGGTACACTAAGTCTATACTAATGTTATAAAGGGGAAAGGTTTGACAGTAGTTTAAGAGCCTATACAATGCGAACAGAATTAAATAGGCTCTGAAAGTAATGTATCGATTTGAAAGATTCTATCACCATTAGAATCCTATATCATCCCTGATGAACAGAGGCGATAGAATATTTTTAAAAAAGTTATATTCCGTATAAAAACTTCAATAATGTGCCCGTGTAAAACCGAGGTGGGTCGCTTGTATAATATACTAGCAGTAGCAGTACTATACTAGCAGTAGTAGCAGTAGCAACTCGTAAAATTAGTTTAAAAAAAGGTTAAATTTTAGCGTGATGATATGATAGCATTTATCGCCTTCCGCGATAAATGGACTAAGGATGAAAAAAAAATTTAAGATTGACCAGTAGTTCCTGAGATAACGCATGCAAGCAAATGAGGATACAAACTTTTTAGCTTTATATATTAGTATAAATTTTTATAACTCTACTTAAAAATTAAGAAACGAAACACATTTTTGACAGAATTATATACCAACTATTTTCCCATACATGTTTCCCTTTACATATTAATACAAACCATAGTTACGTTGGTAATGTCTTGTACTGGTTATTTTAATTTAACAGCATTGTAAACTCAGTGTGATGCAAATAAATGAATTGTTATTTTATATCCGCAGTAAACTTACTTTCGGTTGGAAAACATTTAGCTTTCATTCCAAGATCTAACACAGTTATTCCCGGTGATAACAACAGGTTAATAATCGGAGCACCCTCGAAAAATTGCTCCAAATCTGCTGATGTCAGGGTGACTAATGAATTCACATCTTTACTGTATATAGCGTCACTGGCCTTCCTCGCTTTGGCCAGACCTGTCTCTGTAAAAAAAAACGGTTACATAATTCTAATACCTAGAGAACGGATCGAAATTCGCAGAAACATTTGTTTGCGTATCGCATACTACATATAAAATACGGTTGCCATGATTATGACATCATGTATTAATAAAATGTGTACACGTGTGTGTAAACCCACGTAAATCGTTTGGGATCTCATTTTAACAAATTAATATATTTTAATGCATATTTTTTTATATTCGTACACCTTCCTCTATATAGAATATATTTGTGCCAAATTTTATACTCCTCCGTCAGTGAAATTTTCATAAAATGGCACGGCGAGTTTTTACTTCACGTATTAATTGTAATACTTTAAATCTACTGTTTAATTTTCATATTAAAAATATTACTTCGTTGATAAAACAATGTTTTAAATGTATGGATACTGAGAATATCTAGTAAAACTATGAATATGTAACAATACTGAGAATATGGAATGAAACTGAGATTTATTTATTTTCAGTAATGCTGAAAATATGTAGTGATATTGAGAATATGTAGTGATACTGAGAATATTTAGTGACACTGAAAATATGCAGTGATACTGAGAATATGTAGTGATACTAAGAATATTTATTGATACTGAGATTTTGCAGAGATACTGTGAGTATGTGGTGATACTGAGAATATGTAATTTAAAGATATTGAAATAGAAACTTACCTCCATGAACTAAAACTGTCAATTGTTCAGCCAAACATTGCTGAGGATATCTTTGCTCCGGATGTTGTTTATGCTTATACATTATATCCTTGATTTCTCCTAAACTATAAAATGTGAATAGCTTCAATAGTCTCTCAACGTCTGAATCTTTTGTCCTGACAAAATATTGGTAAAGGCTGAATGGACTAGTCTTCCTTTCGTCTAACCACATAGCATTTCCTGCAGACTTACCAAATTTGTCCCCTTCTTCTGTTGTCACTAAAGGCAATGTTAATCCTGCAATGTAAGAAATAAAAATATTCTTATTACTTAGTCAGGTCTACAAAAATGTTATAACAAACCCTCTTAGTGCACCATTCTAATCACTAGAGGTTATAAAAGAAATTCCTCCGACGTGTCTGTCTGTTTGTTCGCGACAATTTCAAAATCTTCTGAACACCATGCGGTTTTCACCTATAGATAGAAAAATTCAAGAAGAAGGTTTATAAGTATTATACATGTATGTTATTGTAGACAAAATCGAAAATTTCTATGATTTCTAACATGATTAGTAAAAAATGTACTAATATGCGCTTACATTGCGTGCGCTGGCTAATCCCTTTTTTTTTTATTATAGATAGGCAAAGCGCTTGACTGCCGTCACACTTGATAAAGTGTAGATGCGGTCTACGATGGAGCGCGCTTGCCTAGAATGAACCTATTCACTCTTATGAGATATATCAAAATAATGTACTATGGAATTGTATCAAAAGGGTCTATAAAAAAGTCAGCAATGGCAAATGTCTATCTCCTAAGTATCACCCACAGTAACCACTTTTATCTTTTATATATTACGAAAAAATAATGAACTATTTAAAAAAGCGATTTTGAAGAATACTGTATTACAGCATATCGTTAAAATAAATATCTTAGAAGATATGAGAGATTTAAAATACGAGGGTACAGCGGGTGACGGTCGATGTGGCCAGCGACCAATAGATGGCGCTATTTTGATATCCAACAGAAAGAATAAACCAACCTTCGAGCAGGACAACGTCTGCCGGGTTCGCTGGTGTTTATATAAATTACGTTAAATATACAAAGGAGGTAGCGCCAGTTCTATTGGTCTGCAGCCAAATTGGGTCGGCACGTCCGGGTACTAGTATCTCTTTCTCACACAAGATCGGCGTGAAGTAACGATAATGCTGTCACGTTAAGTGATGGTATTATCGTCGCGTTTCGATTGGTTTGTGAGAGTTCCCGGTGCCTAAACCCCTATTCAAAGGCCAGCTTCACCAGGCTTCTGTTGGTGCAGATGTCCATGGGCGTCGGTAGTCACTTGAGTGAACCGCCTGCAACTATGCCCCTAGTAATATTTAAAAAAATAGGTCAATACCTACCTATTTCACTTTGAAAGAAGAAAGAAACATTTAATTGACTCACCATACACGCTTGTCTTTGTTACTCTTGTGATCAATTCATGTCCCGCACTAATGTTACCCATTTGGTCACTCCCGCCTACCTACAATCGATAAAAAATAAGATTCATACAAAAAAGTAAAGCCAGAAATATTTTATTCTTTATACAAAAATCAAATATATCACAAAAAAGAATCAAAATTTGATAATATCGACTATCGACTCGAAGTAATGCTAATAGGAAATTTATAATATTCTTAAAATGAATTATCATAAAAGAGTAATAAAATTATAGTATAAGATATTTAAATATATCAATAACTACACGAAACTACTGCGTTCGCGTGAATTCAGTAATTTTGTTACACTTTAAGGGTTTTCTTTTTTTTGATAGGTACCCTATTTATTTCTTTAAAAGCAACATCTTTTTTTTACACCTTGTAACATACGCTATCTGACAGAGAAAGTCCCATCAAAATCGGTAAAGCCGTTTCGGAAATAATCGAAACAAACCAACACAGACGGACAAAAATGTTTTAACTTGCGATTTTGTATAGGTATCGAGTTTATACTCGATATTTGTATTTTATAGGCTTAAGCAATTAGTGAAAAAAAATTTCAACGTTACAGACACTTTAATTTTATTTATGTGTACGTATAGATAGTCTAATAAAAATTATTACCTGAAACCGGCAGTCGTATTCCTTCAGCAATTGCAACCAATCATAAGACTGAAATATTTGATAAGCAAACTCTGTAAAACTCATGCCTAACTCTGAGTTGATCCTATTTTGGACACTTTGTTTTAGTAACATCGTCCCCATTCTAAAGTTCCTGCCGATTTCACTGACAAATCTAATCGAATCCATTTGTCTATACCAAGTTTCATTGTTTACTATCCTAAAAAAAATTGGGTGTCTATAAAGTATGTTGGCTCAGGCGCAACGTGACAATGAGTCATGCTTTTTCGTGCTTGCAGCCGGCGTTCATCGATTTATAAGACGTTAACACATCAGAAGTAATTGTTCAATTAGATATTAATATTTCAAATCAACTTAGACCTACATGTTAAAACTATAAGTTATTTGCAAATGACTACGTCGCACGTTTAATTATAAATTAACCGTTTACGTTTTGGGTCTAAAGTGAGTTAATGATACAGGAAACTTCGTTTCAACGTCCTCTATCACCCAATGTCAGAACTATTTCGATATCTCCATCTAACACTAAGATTTACCTATTTTTGTCTTTTTAACTAAAATAAGTTTATAGATAAAAAGACAAATAAACAATAATATATAATTAATCAATGCCATTAATAACTTCAAAGCTATCTTAAAACCCATTTGCACCTACGGCATCCAGCTCTGGGGGACAGCCAGCAACAGTAACATCGAAATTTTGAAAAGATTCCAAAATAAATCTCTCAGAACCATTTTTAATATCCCACAGTACATAAACAACAAGTTGATCTATCACGATTTAAAAATCCCAACTGTTAACCAAAAGATCGCAAAAAACAGCATCTCATACAAGAAGACTAGCAAATCATACAAATGAGCTCGCGTCTAAACTAAGAGGAGATGGAAGTATGCGATACAGGCGAATAAAAAGACATAGTGTCCCAGTTTTATGTGACAGATTCAACAGGACGGATGGAGACACCCTATTGTGATGTGTCCCACCAATAGTAAAGAACATTCTTCAGATAAATATAATCAAACAGAAAAATGGCTTATTGTGAAATTAACAGATCGCCATATTGCAGAATGAGAAAAAAAATTAATAACTTCATTAACTATTATTAAAATACTTAATTTGTCATACTGCAGTTTTTATCGAATAATAATCGGAATAAGTCATAAGTGACAAAACATTTTCTGTGATCTGCCAAAAATTCGTTATTTTGACTTAGATCAGTTTATGATTAAGCGTGCGAAATGCTACCTTAATCATGACGCTGACACAAAACATACCTTAATGGTTTCAATTTTGCTTCATCTTCGGACCAAATGTATTTTTTATGGTTTTCAAACACTACTTCAAGATTATCCTTTATACATTTAATGTTATTATTGATGACATCTTGCTGTAAGGCTATCCTATCCGAACTTTTACCACTTGGATCACCGATATAGCCAGTGGCTCCTCCTAACTGAAAGAAAAGGAAAAACTATATTGAAACAGAGCAATAAATTGACAGAAAAAAGAAATGATAAGTGTACAAAATTTAATATTATTAAAATTTTGCTGACATTATCACTATTTGGACCCACTCCAACAAAAGTAAGCAAAGCAAATCCCCCCCCCCTCCACTGCCTCCCTACTGTGTACAGTAACATAATACTTGAACAGCCCTATAGTAGTATTTAATTACTTAATTTCATTAACATTAGAAAAGTAATGACTAATAATGAGGAGAATCTAGATTAACCAGTTGCCAAATTTAGAGTTGATCCCTAGGTTTTGTAGCTCTTACCGCGGCCGGGTGTTAGATGGCTGACCCATCCTAACTGATTAATGTCAGTCAGATATTGTGAGATTGTAGACATTGTGGGAATTACCGGGATAACATCATATGGCAGTCGGTCATTTTAAATCATGCCACAGCCACATCCTCTGCAATCTAAGCGGACCCTGGTTAGATTGGGATAATGCTAGGAGGAAGATGAGGAATGTATAATTAAATAAGAACACACAAGCATTCTTTAAATTCAGTAAAAAGACTTAGGATAAAGTTGTTTAATGAAAACTTCATCCTAAGTTTTTTCTATTGTAAGCTGTCATGACAAGTTATTATATTATCTGTTTACATGAAAAAGAATCTTACCAGAGCAATAACATTGTGTCCACCACGCTGCCAGTGTATAAGGTTGACCATCACAAGCAAATTTCCTACATGCAAACTATCAGCAGTTGGATCAAACCCAGCATAGACACATTGTGGTGATTTGTTTAACAAATTGATTATTTCATTTCTAAAATAGTAATAGGTTTTCATAAAGAGATTATTCCAATTTTTGATTATTTATATCATACATTATAACTTAACATTATATGCAAAATAAAAGATTCAATAGTATGTATACAAAATAACTAGAATGTTAGCATACTTGGCAGGTGCCCTGCCTCCTGCTCCACAGGTTTTGTGTATGACAGGCATTAAGTTATATACCTTAGGATAAGAAGTCTTATATAGTCCTATACATTATTTATATAAATAAAAAAAATATAACACGAAATCTCGTTAACTGCAGGATCTATAATGATAAAATTTGGCAAAGGGGCAGTTTATAGTTAATAGACTTCCGCTAAGAACGGAGTTTTCGATAGGCCCAGATTAAGGGTGTCTAAGGCTCTCGCAAGTTTAATTTAACGTAGACGAAGTAGCGGAAAATGGCTGGTATCATATATAATCATACTTACGCAGCTGTATTTGGGAACATATCTTGATACATCCCTCTTTCACTTAGTTTGAGTATATTTCTACTGCTGGCAAACCTTCTACATGACAGCCACGAATACATTTTTGGTAATACTAGCATATTTTTAAAATTGGCCATTGTTTTAAGTAATAAATTATTATTTTTAGATAGGTATTAACCTAAAAATATTACATACAATTTTATTTAATTTATATAATTATACTTTATCTATTTATGTAGTGATATAGAACTAAGTGTATCGTTTTATAGCTTTCGTATTTTAGTAAATTATTGTTACATGATATTTCTAACAACACTTCTTGAGAATTATTTTGAATTCAATTTATTTATTTGAAAGCTGACATTGACATTTATGCACATACCAACTTCAAAACAAATTAAGACATTGAATTTAAAAGGAAACGTCAGATTAATAACTATAATTTATTAGTGACATAAAGATATATATTCTGGCCGCACATCCCGCCATGCCGCTATCAACGACGTCATTCGGCGGGCCCTTATCACCGTCAACGTGCCGGCTGTATTAGAGCCGAACGGTATTGCATGTGACGATGGTAAGAGGCCCGATGGGATGACGCTCGCACCCCGAAAGCTACACCACCGAATCCGCCACCAAAGCACAGCACTACACTGACTTTTCGATGTGCCTCAACGCACGTTTCTCGACACCGAAACATCATTAGGAGATAGACTCTACAAACGTTATTCCTAAAGTTTACGAATAACCTTTGTAGAGTCTATCACTAAGTAAAGCCTGATTCTATCAGTTATCAAATATTTTTATTGTATGGATGTGCAAGCGGTGATCCGGCTAGAATGGAAAAGGGCCAGGTGCACCTTCTGCAACAACTGTTTACGTCACAATTCACTTCATTATTTTTATCAACAAATTACTCAAGCCTTTTCCTGGACGTTGTTGCTTCCTCTGATCTCTCTACAAACGCTCCCCGTCGCGGCATGCGATCTTGTGCCTTGGTAAAGCCCCAACCATACTAGATGGGCTATGAATGGTCCGTTCATAACCTTACAATTCGTTATTGAGGAGTTAGGTAATTAGGTAGTAAGAAACCGCACTTTAAAATTATTGTCTGTCAGATTTTCAGTTTGTCTAGGATAGAAATGAACAATTGAAAGAAAAAATATTTTATTGATTCTCAAATAATAACAATTAAGTGCAACAAGGTATTCAAAAGATTTATTTATACGTAGTTTCAAAATATTTACGACACGTTTTCGAGTGGCTTCGAGCATCAGTATTCCGCTCGGGTTGTTTGAATGAGTAAATCACCTTCAAAACACCGCCGGCCCGCTCGAAAACAACGAACGTTCTTGTTGTTTACTTTACACTCTATAACATTGACCAATACACCAAAGTCAATAGATATCGCGATTTAAATAGTTTGTTTTTCCATATAAAAACAACTTTTATTACACAACATTGAAGCGAAGCTTCTTTGTACAAGTTTCAAACAGAAAGATTAAAGTTATTTTTTTTAATTGCTTACGGGTCTGTCAGCACTTAAGTTGTCTTACCAAACACAAAGATTTTTTATAAAACTCTTTACATTGATTTACGAATTATTTAAAGAATATCCTATGTAGAGTCTACTAATAATGCTTCGATCTCTCGTTTGTATTCGCGGAAGAAATTTACGATTTCATATTTGTCATGGATTTCCGCAAATTAATGCCACATTTTATCACTTAGTTAAGTAACACTTTACTACAATATGTCTCCATGTGACTAAATTGATCTGTTTACGAAAACGTCACAAACCCCCTGCCAGGCGTGGTCATTATGGATTCGTCCCCAATGACACTTCGTGGAAACCAAACGGAGTCATAAAACTTCGCAAATTATACGTAATATAATGCTGTGAATATATTTGTTGTTCATTCAATGTAACCATCTAGTCAACTTTACATTTTTGTTAAACACCTTCAAATTTAATTATGTTGAATTCGATGAGAAATAATGCCCACTTTAATTTAATTTCCCTTTCGTTCTGAAGGGCTAGATTTAATTAAAATAACATTTAATGAAAGAAAATGAGAATTTCCTTAATTTTCATTAATTTATTAATCCGAGTCGACCTGGATCGCATGATGATAGACTGGCGATTAAAAAAAGTGTTTGGAGCTAGGCAGAACCGAATTGCGAGTTTGTTTCTGTCCAGCAATGGTTTATTGATTGATGGCTTATATTTAATTAACTGTTTTTGTATTTAATTAATTGCAAGACCCCTTAGACATCATTAATCTGACTCCTTTGAAAATCTTTAAGCGAATTTCTTCTAACTATAAACTACCTCCTTGCCAAATTTCATCATTGAACGTCCCGCCATTGTCGGGATTTCGTATTGGTACCATTCGCTTTTAATGCCGGAGCGAAACGTAGCTCAAAGTCTTTGTACATTTATGTCCTTAAAGGTACTACAAAACTTTGTACAGCTACACAAAGTCTCCTGCCACACTACATGATCTTTGAAATGATCATTCAAAACAAGCTAAGTCTGGCTCCGGCATAATATATTAATGCATTCATATACTAGAAATCTTTTGACGTATGATTGATATTCTCGTTACCCTGAAGAGATACAGCTTTTTATGTAAAAGCTTTTGTTAGGAGTGGCATTCAGACCATTTCACCGATTTCAGTCTGACCGTCCTTTGCGCTATATAGGTTTCTAATTATTAAATAAAATATATTTTTATTTAGTCACCAAATAATGATACATTCTTTAACGCAAAATATTTACTGTCAACAACAGAAAGAAACATAAATGTTAAAGTGATGTCACATCAAAATTAATGTCCCCAACATAAAGACACATTGTGTTAAGTCGTGATGAATGGTATTATAGTGTTACTACAACATATTTAGGCTAATGTGTTTTGTGTGTGCGGAACATGAGTGTGTTGTGTCATGCACAATAAAACATTACTAACTGTGTGCTCCAAATTATGATAGTTACATCAATTATTGTAAAACATGATTATGACTAATAGTCGATTACACAGTATTATAAAGTAGAACGTTGTTTTTAATTTTAATTTAATAGGATAAAAGTGTTGGTTCGACACTTTTTCTCGTGTTGTTGATATGTGCTATTTTTTTTTTTTATGTTAGTTAGGTATTGCTACCTTCTTTTACGGTCCCTTTAATGATAACGATCAACTTTATGAGATTGGATGATCCTAAACTTATACATATATATTTTGTGTGATAAAGAAGCATAATATGGGCTGCCGAAGAAGCATATGTGTTAAGGTAGGGTTGGCTCAGAACAGGCGTCTATACCGTTAGGGAAAGGTGATCTATAGGGCCTGGATAAATACGAAATACATATTTTTTATTTATACTATTTTTAGTCGGTAATTGGTTATCTACATCAATTATCGTATGGGGATTGTGAAAACTAATTTTTATTTTCCATATTTCAAGGTTAAGTTCATATTTTGCAAAAAAATCAAAAATCATCAATATTTTCAATCTATATACAATACAGTTAGGAAAAGTTCACAAAAATAGGAATAATTTGTATATTTCGCGTTCCCTCCCGCCGCGCCTCGTCGTATATTGTTTCGTTCATTCTGCGCCGCCGCCACGAGCGGAGTTTTAATGTTGAGAATTTAAAAAAACAATAAATTTATTGAGAATAATTCAATGAACGGTGATCATTTTTTTTCTCTATGGAATTAGCTTACCTTTTTATTGTTTTTCAATGTAACTGTTACTAGAATATTAATTGATTTTTCACAAAAAAGAACCATTATAATTGAAGGGAATGTTATTTTTTTTTTTACATATTTTACAGTATTTTGTCCATGTTTATATGTTCATAATTTAGATTTTTCCGGGCACTAGTGATCTATTATCAAACAGTGGTCAATGTAGGTTAAAGATGATGATGTTAATGTTAGCAATGTGATCGGTTTGCAGACGTTCACGCCGCTATCAGCTGACGTCACGCTGCAGGCCGACGCGCAGCCCGTCGAGTATCTGCATGACAGGTTGCTGCACTTCCTGGACTACGCCAACCTGCAGCCCTACCAGGTAAAACTGTCATGAGAGATTTCGTCAAATACGTTTCTTAACATACTTAACTTTTACGTTAAACATGGTTCATGTTTGATATTATATAAAAATGCTAAAGAATGTAAGCTACAAATCATGTCTAAATTATCCCCTGTACACAAAAAGCCCTAGCAGGCAATATGAAGTTATGTTAAACTTGTTTCTAACTTACATACATCCTTAATATCAGACGTAGCTCTAAGGTAATTGAACCGATAAGTTATGCATTACTTTTAACTAATGTATGTCAAACTTGGACTTTTTATCAACAAAGCTCTAACTGGTAACTGAAGCAAAAAATTATATCAAATGATGAATTATATTCAACTTATCTTCAATATCAGACATAACGCTACGAGTAATTGAAAAAGGAAATTATGTCAAAAAATATTATATTGCATCGGTCGGCAACGTGTGTCCCGCGGGCCGCAATTGACCCCGACCCCTATCTTTATGGTCCACGTTTGTTTTTGAAATGGAAATCTAAGTCTTATAAACAGATAATAAATATATTTCACGAGCGTAAAGTTTTGTCGTGATGTACAAAAATTTAAGTAAAACAACACAAGCCCAGAAATTTAGCTTTTATAATATCTGTGTACATAAATAGATAGACAGACACCTATTTCAAATAATTATTTTATAAGTGCGGCCCGAGTACATCTAACACTGAAAAAGCAGTGTGGCCCTTCCCTGCCATAAGATTGCCACTTTTGACTTCATATTTAAAAGTCCACTCTTTAAATATGAAGTCAAAAATTTCCTATTTTTAGGAAAGACTTATGAAACGAAATAATTTGAGTGTAATATAAAGGTTCTTCAATGTAAAACTAGATGGCGTTAAGAGTTTTCAATGTACATATATTCTAACATACAGACATAGTTTATTGGTATTTAAGTACCATAAACCTTTAGGTACGTTGTATGATTCACAGTCCAGTGGGAAGTCATTTATATTTTACAAGCGATTGAATCATCCTGGACCCGTGTCAATGGCTCGTTTAAACCCGTGCGATGTAATTTAATACTCCGGGTAATCTCAAGAGCGGCTGGACAGATTTCGATGGGATTTTCACTACGAGAAAGCTAATATTACAAGCAATAAAGCCTATATTCGTTTTAGGAAACTAAATAACTAATTAGGGTTCGGCGCAAAGAATTTAAAACCCTCAAAATTCAACCATGTCACTGGAATCACGCGTACGATGTGGTGAGGTACAGCTAGTTTCTATAATATAATGATAAGGTGGTGTCCATTAACATGAATAATTATACATATTTAATTAATCATAAGATTCTGCTCATTTACTGCTACAAAGGCTGAAAGAAAGTTTTGAAATGAATTCTTTCGATGATTGATCTTCACGAAAACTTTCCGAAATTACGCTTTATACGACACTAAAGAAAATGTAAAGAGAATGTTGAAAAACTTTACTAATTTTTTTCGTTTAATTTAAATTTAGGGAAAAAGTTTAAAAAAGAAATGCCCTTATTTGGAGAATTCTAGGAATAATACTTGTATTTTGCGAGATTACGATAATAACCTAGGTCTAGCCGAATCGGGCATTTAATGAGGGCAGGTACCCCATAGGTATGGGTATTTCGTAAGGTAAATTCATTCGTTTACCGTTGAGCTCCTGTGACTCCATTTTAAATTAGCAAGAACAATCTGACATGTAAATGACTAATAACTTAGTGCGAAAAGTCTGCCAACTTTAACCTACGCAAGGTTTTAATGACAACCATGACAAAGTGTAATTCATAAAGGCAGGTCACCAGCCACATAGATGGATTAAGCTATGAGAATGGGATAGTCCCAGGATAACCAACTATAGCGTGGGGTTAAGAGATTGTGTTGAAAACGATGACGCTTAATGTTTTATAACATGAAGGTTTGCTTACACAAGCAACATCATATAATTCTGTAAACAAAACAAAGAAAAAGTTAGTGCGTTATATCTCGACAACCATTGTCTGTATTTTATGTGTTTACTAATATACTGTGACTATTGTACGGAGACGTGTTTAAACTCATGTGACTATACTTCATTAGTACGAACAATGGTACAACAGTAATAAAATACATTCATTGTCTGCAAGAGAGGAACTTTTAATTGAATAGCAAATAGACAAATAAAGCGTGTAGAGAAACGGAGATCGCATAGCCGACCCAATTTTCTAGTGAGACGACACGAGTGTTTATCCAAACTTGGGCGCCCGGGCGAAGTGGGTAGATCAAGGACGGCGTCTGTCGCGCGAGGGGCGGTGTTCCCCGGACGACGGCGGCCGGGGGTGGAGGCCGGGGAGTCGGGCCATGTTTTGATGCTCGCCGCTCGCTATATTGATTTTCCGCGCCCGATTCGCCCACGCTTCCTCCCCCCACCCCCGTATTATATACATATTCGCACCAGGTGGTGGTTATGCCGTTGCCGCTATTTTCGGTTAGCCCGGCCGCCTCCCGGCAGAGCTGTGATTGATTCGACTGTCACTCCCGCGGAAATTTGCTTTTGTCGCAATAGCAACGTTTGACGCGTTTTTTACAAGCTGTGAATGTATATAGACGAATTTGTCCCTGTTGTGAGATAAACTTATCATGTATATATTGAACCAAATATTTATTTTGGAAATTTAAATATGCGTGCAGGTTTGCCCGACATATTTTCGAGAATATAAGTACCCATGAACTCATTTCTATGCTTTGTAATCAGTCCTAAAATATTACGCGTAACCTATAAATACAAATATTTACTTTAAAAAGCAATTATTTATAGCATATTTTTATATGTCCGTTCATCTAAATATCCTCGTGACTTTTAAACTAATATTCGTCATTCTTGTTTGTCTGCAATAAAAATGTTATTTTATGGCTCACTTTTTAATGCAAATTGACTTTGATTTCGACATTATAAATTGGTGGCGATGTATAAATAAGTTAACAGTTGTACGACCGGTTTTAAACAGGTCTGCCCGACGACCGGTCCGTTGTAGTATGGTAATGAAATCGCTGCGGACTTAAATGCCTAACTTACGTGTTGCTTTAAAATTTTCTAAACTTTACTCTCATTTCATTTTAAATATCATAATATCGAGCAAGGAACGGTTTTAATCACAGAGTGATGAACCCATCTCTATTCTGTAATAATAATAATTATTGGACCTGAGGCACGTTTTTCCTATCCATTCCATGGTAAGTGTAAATCGAAACATTAACTACGGATTTATTGAGACATAAAAAAGTCATGGAAAGCCCAGCCGTATAGGATTTCAAGGAAATACATATTAATAAGTTTAAAACATTACTAAGTGTAGTAAGCAAAAGAATTAAGTGGCTACATAATTCTTTCTCATAAGTTCTCATCTTATTCTTTTGATTAACAAGTTATTCAATTAGGGTTTCGCCAGAAAAGAACATTAAACATCAAAAGGAGCGAGATCTAAATTTTTAAAATGTAATCATTAGAAAAAGTTTCAATCGTGCAATAACGAAAGTTGCCAGACTTGATATCATCGTGCACGCAACCGAGAGAAACTGTGGCCGCAAATTTTAAACGAGTAAAGTTTGTTCGTACCACTGTCCGGCCCGCTCTGTGGGAGGGAAGGGGGTTTGACATTGATGTAGGCATGTGTAAGGGTCCGCCTCCACGTGCGAGAGTATCGCAAAAACATTATCGTTGTGCGGTAAAAGCTGAATAAAAACGTGATCGGGTCTTCACAATTTGAAAGTATATTTTTTCAAATAACAAGGGGTTGAAGGTTAAGTCAATAGCGATGCCCACGGAAGTGCACTACCATATTCGAAAAACTATTCGACAAAGGCGTAGTTCCATTATTTGTCAACAGATGGCATTAGTCGTACTAATAATCTGCATCTATACTTGAATATAAAAAGCTGAAGAGTTTGTTTGTTTACTTGAACGCACTAACCTCGGGAACTACTGGTCCGATTGAATAATTCTTCCTGTTTTAGATAGCCCATTTATCGAGGAAGGCTATAGACCATATATCATCACGCTAAAATTTTCACCTAATTTTACCCGGACGAAGTCGCGGGTAACACCCAGTTCACTTGTAAATCGTGTAGAAATCTCTTACTGTTGAATTTCTTACTATTATGCTGGGTTCATAAAGACGTCGTCGTGAGGAAGCGTCTTCATTACCTTCAATTAAAAAAACATACCTATTTATTAAAGGCCGGCATTGTATTTATTTTAATTCATTCTTTATATAACCAGATTGTTTCGAAGGTATCGCTAGTAAGCGATGTGACTACCTATTTGTACTTTCTTATTCTAAAATCTGTAAACTATATTGTTTTGTTTGTTGTGTGCAATAAAGTTTATTCTATCTAATCATCTGGGAGTGTTCTGTTCGTATAGTTGTTCCTGGTCGTTGGTTGCCTTTCAGATGAACCCTTTGCCCTTCTGCCCTAGTTATAATAACAAAATAATAAAGTGTAGAATGGTTAATAGATAGCTGGTGAGGTAAAAAGTTGAAATCTTTTAACTTTAGCTCGGATTCTGTATTCGTTGATGCGTAACGTAGATTCACGGTTGATGATATGCGGACGAAAGGCGGCGGGGCGTGCTTAACGACGTCCATTTTGCATTTCAATTGTTATTCCAATTGTAGCAAACATAGCGGACCGGTTTGGTGGGTCGAACGACCGGTTTGGAGATACACATCGGCGTCTAGCCGGTACGAGCTCGCAGCTACGAGAGGAAATACGTACTGCGAGTTCATATACCTATAACTTGTTTTTGTGGCGGTTAATTAAACTATTCCGACGAATTGAGAACCTCTTTCTTTTTTGAAACGGTTTAAAACACGTTAGTTTACTTTAAGAGATTGATATATAAAATAGAATCTTCGACAGCTGAACGATGGAATAACGGACTTCCGAACAAATTAATAAAGCAGAGAGAAAGATAAAAAGTTACATACAAAGTAATTTATAAATGAAGGTTACATACAAAAATTCCGTAATTGTTATCAATGCATAACGATACGATCAAATTTGTAAGTTATTGCTGCGAAATTTATCGCGTCAAGATAATTTTAAGATAAGATATAGTTTCCGCTTCAACAACTGAATGTTACGAGTATCATGAAATTCTTTTGAAATATATTGTTAATACAATATCAACTAGAATAAATAAAGAAGATATTATATATCAACATCAAGGTTATCTATATTTGTATATTATATATACATGTGGATATTCGGATATTTTTATGTTTATGTTTGGTATTATATGTTTGGCTTTCTACATGTTAAATAAAATGTTAAGTAAAATAATATTTAAAAAATGTGACAGATTGATTGAAAAAGAGCAAATGAAAAAATGAATTAAAGAATAGGAAATAAATAGGTGATTTTGGTATTTCATATCCCTCATATATGTTCATATATTTTATTACCATATAAGTATATGAAATACGTGTATCACAAAGATGTTATAAAGAAATTATTAATTAAATAACCGAAAGTTTTAGTAAATCACATGAATGTAATTTTTGAAGCAACAAAATTATGTGAGTGTACAGTTAAAAAAATTGGTTTTTATATCTTATCACTGTAATCTTATATATGAGAGGTACGCTTTCACGTAGCACCTAAACTCATCCTTCAATGTGCTATCTAAATGTTAACATTATCTTAAATTATCTTATCTGCTGATACGACAGATAACGTATTAAAATATTCAGTTATTCTTTGTTCAACATAAATTCGTCGATAGCATATTTGGTTTCTAGGCTTTGATGTTTCCAAATGTTATGTATGAAATAGTTAAAAGAGAAATGCTAGAGCCAAAGCTTTTATACAAAAAGGTCGAGGCCCGCGACTATTTTTTTTTTCTAAAATTGTACTCATCAATAGTTAAAAAAGAATTATAAAGGTTATTAAAAGTTAAAAACTAATTGATACGGCTTTAAAGAGTGTTTTATTTATGTCATATTGGGTAAGAAATGACAACATAATAGCAACGTTCTACAAAGCAAATCCTTGTCGACTATCTCCATCTAACACTTAAAAAGAAATATTTTCTGTCAGATTCAATATATATGCGTGCGAGAGATGTGATCTTTATATCGAGCAGCTATTATGTAATACCCATGTATACTTCTGTAAAGGAATTGTGTCAAGCGCCCTTTATGTAATATTGTTTTGCCATATCGGCAGATTATGTAACAGTATATTGATCTTTGATGGCTCATTGTGTGGCTCAAGGTCGTTTTGGCACTGTTATGACAGCTTAGTTTACAATATGTACAATTATATAGAAAGATCGCAAAAGTAAGATAATTTTTTGAAAATGTTGCAAATACTTTCCTACTTTTATTAAAAAAAGATATTATGATAGAAATGGATGGTTTTCTCACCGATTTAAATCGATTTCAGTTCAGTATTTTGCCGTTAAGCTGCTGCTAATTCTTGTTTGACGTTTAATTAGACATGAGTCGGAAAAAGAAGACATTAGTTGATTATTCTAGCATTAATAAGAAAAGGTTTTCATTAGTGACTTGATAATTCTCATAAATGATTTTTTCTCATTTATTAACTTGCATTTTTTCTAGGATGTCACTATGTAGCATTGTGAAATTACACTTTTATATGTCTATATATGTGACGAAAGACGTTTTGAAACGTTAATATAATATTGTTGTCTATTTTAATTACACTAACTTCTATATATAGGCAGAATTACTATTCTGAAAACAGGATGCTTGTTTTCTTAATACACAATAAATTGTTATCGATAAAAATAGAATATTACTTTATGTTTATATGATATTAATATATTCGAAACGTGCGTCGTTTTATATGCAGCCAGACAAGGAAAACATAATAGTAACTGGTACGTGCCAAGTGAAGGAAACCATTTATCATGGTACGAGCGGTGTAGGACGATGAAGCAACATGTACTTATTTATGTACATGTTCTCTGTAATTATGACGTCATTCGACGTGAAAAATGTATCCAGCTAGTAATAAACACTCTTATATTACATGCGTTAATTATTACCATAATTGTTCAAGAGGAAAGATGTGTGGCTATCATTGTTTTTATTTTAAAATTCTGTTCCAATCTTCTTACATTGAATATTAGGGAATCTTGCTAAATTTGAAAGTGTATTTTTTTATGAAACAGGTAAGAGACTCACTTGAAGTGAGTTCTGACGCCGTACGTCGCATAACTAAATTATGTACAAGTTGAAGCAACACAGGTTACCTTATTTATTTTCCGCCCGAAAAATATCAGCTAAAAATGTGGCTGCAAAGACCACATAAAGTCCCAGATAAAACGGAATGCGCCAACTTTCGAGTTCATTTCCAAAGTTCAAAGAATAAATTCCGCGCTAATCCTCTAAAACTTCAACATTAAATTCTCGAATAAATTCCCGGTCAAGAAACTTAAAACAAAGCTTTTGAAGTAATATAAAATTAAGTCCGAAAATTGAGTTTTCGCGAGTTCACGCCGCCTCATTCGATCTTAAAAGGTTTTGCAGACGAGACAATAATGCTTGCTGACACGAACCTTCAATCGCAGTTGAAACGCTAGAGACCATCGAGTTTCATCGGTGAAATTGTCTGCGTTTCAAAATTGATATTTTAATACTTACTGCAAATGTTAATAATGAGACGAGAACTTGGTTGCACTTTGTTTATACGTATACATATATTAGTCTTAAGGATTTAAGCGAATGAGCACGGGTATATTTTACACATACCTTAAATAGGCAAACAATAGTTCAATATCTTTGCTACTATAATAGCCGCAAATAGAAATTCGTCATACTGTTATCAATGATGGTAGCACTGCTAACGCGATATGTCACTAATGCCGCTATTGCGACCGGCCTGTAATTCGTCTTACATCACGATTATCACGGTGGCTATACTGATAGACATTTAACACAGATTGCAATGAGCCTTTTACTGAAGATGGGTCAAGTCACATACTTTTACAATTATAAGTAACATAACATACACATCAAATGGTAACACATATATTGAAAGAGTGAGCAGACTCCATGAATAACGGGATCGGTGTATGTTTTATTTAAAATGGAACAATACCGACGAGGGGGTTATTTTGAACGAAATCGGACAACAACTATCCGGTAGGCACTTCGGTACCTACTGCCTGCTCGTTTGCCCCCTTTTAACATAACAAAAACGAACAATAGCGTAGGCTAGATGAACGAGGTACATTACAAGTTTCGGTGCGTCCTTTTATCGTCGAGTTGTGAGAGTCCGCGCTGATGTGGCATTGCTAAAATCTTCAACATGTGAAATAGTGTTCAAAGTCTATTATCTCTTTTGAACGCTTAAAACACAAATAAAAGAAAATATATTTAAACTAATACATCCTTTACTGAGGACAATGAATGCATCAATAAATTATATAATTGTATACATTATTAAAATAAGATTCTACAATTTAACAACAACCAAACTTTCTAAATTTAGTTAGGTAGGGGAGGGAATACTGGCAGTGAAAAACACGTTAATTGTACATAGAACGGAGCTTCCTCTGGACCTTCACCTTGCCGCCAGTTCTAGGCACTGATTGGATTCCATGGCGAATCCACGGAATCGTAAGATATTTCTTTGTATTAATATCAAACCTTCTCTACGTTATACATTTTTATTATGACTGTGTGCATAATGATTCTAAGAAACTACACAATTTCCAAAATAACAAGTTTCTTTTGTTCACAACAGCTGATATGTTTTAAATAATCATCATGATATTTTACGAAGCATAAGACTAAAATATCATGATGACAATGCATGTCTTCATAATTCGTTGCTGTTATCAAAGTGATATGTTTAAATATTGATCATATAACCTCTGTAGCTTGTTTTTTTCTATTTAAAACGCTATATTTAAAATCACAACGCAATTCTAGGGTTCTGTAGTCCTACTAGGAACTCTTATAGTTTCGCTCAGCCCATCCCTCCGTTTGTGTGCCCGTAAGTTGAACTTTTTCTTTAAAATTTAACTATTAGATGTGGAAACTTGAAATTTTCCATGTTAATAGCACATCCGGAAATCGGATAGCAACTTTTGAAATTGCTTCATAAATACCTTTTTCTCAACTACACAGTTTTCATTATTCACTATATAATCGATCACATAAGATGTATTTTTTGCTGAGAACCCAAATCAGTGCGGAAATGAATGAAATAAATAACATTTGGGAAGTGCAATATAAAGATAAATTAATAGAATGATATATATGTATGATAACCACTCATTCAAATTATCTCTCTCTCTCTCACACATGCACACATACACACATTTAATGTCTCCTATTAAGTTTCATATAAAATGTATGAATTAGATAAGAAAGATACTGGCTGAAAATAAAAATCGTCTGAATATAACTGACTTGTGAATAAAAACAAATAGCGTGCATTCTATACCATTGTGAATCTTTGATACTTCATATTGAAATAAGCAGTGCTGTAGTTGAAAGAGAATTAGATTAAGTGCCTTGCTAAAGTGAGTAATTAATGTATTCGTGTTAATTTAAGTAACATAACATTCGTGCATTAGTAACTCACTTTCCGCTCGGTGCAATAGTCTACTATTATCGCGTATCAGATACGGAACCCTTCTCCAAATGCGTGTCTTGATACGCTCTTAGCCACTTTATTATGATAGCTTATGCTATGGCGTGTAGGGTTTTTGAACAATAAATGTCATTTATGTCACTGAAACGATTTTTCACTGTTACTTCCTCGTAGTTTATTTCATTAAACAAAATCGAAGAAAATTTGACGATTGTGGTGTTAATTTATTAGTTGGTGAGGCGACACATGAAGTGATGTATGATATGCACTTGACAATTGGCAAGCAAAATTGTTCAAAGATCTGCTGAAATTAGTAGGCCACCATTTTGAATAAAAAAGATCTGACATAGAATAGAAGAATAGAAAAACTTAGAAGAACGTTATTCGAAGCTCCGTTAAAAGTAATTCATAACCGAACAACACGTAGTTTGTTTGCGATGACAAAGGAGTATTTGTATTTTTTTTTATCGGGGAAGTCGAGTGTTAAACTTCGGATAATTCGGTTGTTTTTATCTGGGTATTGTTATGATGCGTAAATAAAAAAAGATTCACACGAGGTTCTTTTTTGTTTTATTTTGAAATCAAATCCGCGAAGCTGTGCCAAGTTCGATAAACCAGTGGTTCGTTAACACTACGTAAGTCGAAATTGAAATCACGTTAATTTCCTTCAAAATCTGAGTTGCCCAGCGTACACAGGACGAAATACGATCGACACTCGCAACGATCACGATGGTCTAAACAAACCAACACTCACCTGCTCTGTATTTATGATGCGAGATTTACGCGTGTTGTTACGTAGAAATTTACAGGTTTACGTTACTTTGACCCATAATTTTCATTGTATTTGGGGCAAACGGGAAGCCGACTCGACGGGGTTCACATTATCGTTTAGAAGGGGCCTAATGCCGCTTATGGTTTTTATGATTAGTCTGCAATGTCTCACAGCTGGACATAAATCGGCCCCTTCTCAGACCACTCTCTTCTTCTGAGTTGTCCCCATCCCCAACTTCTAGTCATCAATTTTATCAATCATGTCACCTCCTTCTCTGCCTCTTCTTCTGATTACAGTAAGTTTTGAAGTGACAACTTGTTTAGACACGTTGGACATTTTTTGTCATGAAACAAAAAACCATTGAATTCGCGTCATCCTCACCGAACACCTCACTTTGACCTTGACGTCACCGTTACCCCACACCGATCTGACGATTCGTTTTAACCTCTGTTGTGAGAGTCAGTGCCACTGTTTTTTTTAACAAGGCTCAAAGAGGCAGATGTTACAACTAAGTGACTACGACGCCAACTCACAGCTGTCTCGCAGATTTGATACCGGTATTTGAGAAAAATAGAAGAGGCAGGAATTTCTTAACAAATCTCAACAGACAAGCATACAATTGCCCGGTATTTATGATGTGAGATTTACATCTGTTTTCACGTATATTTATAGGTACACATTACTTTGACCCATAACTTTGATTGTTTTAAGATTTAGGGGAACGCACCGCAGTTTTATTTCGGACGCCATATTTATGTTAACCGGTTAAATATTAAAGAGATAAAACTGTTATTTGTTTATACAATATGTAACTAAATCTCACTGTACGGATAAATGTATGCGATGATAATTTTTTAATCGGAATTTTGTGCGCAAACACGATTTTTTATATTTTTAAATGTTTGGTTTTTATATTAATACATTTAAAAATGTAACTAATAAGATTAAAAAAGGTAATGAGAGAGAATACAAAATATTAATTCATATTAGAAACTCATGACCTGACTGCAAAGAGGTGGCACTTTACTACCAAGGGGGACCTAGATTTACGTAAATATAAAAGGAAGACAACACTCGATCAGCCTTGAGGTACAGTGGTATAGATAAGGCCTTTCATTACTGCAGTGTCGCGACACGATGGATGGCGACAAGAGGGTACACCCTGACTGATATATTTGTTTTGACCTTCTTAAACAGACTGTTTCTCACTAAATAGACTGTACTTTACTAAATACTGTTACTGTACTATATACTAAGAGGCGATTTTTTTTTTATTTAAAGAAAGAAAGCAGTAAAAATTGGAAAAATGTTTATTGGGTACTAGCTGTACCCGTGATTAAGTCCGCGTAAAATTAGGTAAAAAACTATAGATTCAATTTTAGCGTGACCATAGCCTTCCTCAAAAAATGAGCTATGTAACACTGAAAGAATTTTTCGAATCGGACCAACAGTTCCTGAGATTAGTGCGTTCAAGTAAACAAACAGAACTCTTCAGCTTTATATATTAAAAGTATAAATTAAAGAAGGAAAGGTATTGGTCGGTATTACGTTAGGCAGATCGTCTGGTATGTAACATGTGTGATGCTGTCTTGAATCGATGCTGCTTTATTAGCATAAACAAGACATTTACAGGCATTTTTACAGAGCACTGAGTTTGATAATTAAATCCAATGATTTGTATCTAAACCCCTATTAAGGGACCTTCAGGAAAAGAGCATACTCATTTCTCACCCTCTGGTGTTGCAGTTGTCCATGGGCGTCGGTAGTCACTTAGGTGAACCGCCTGCTCGTTTGCCCCTTGTTATAAAAAAAAAATGGACAAGAGCGTATTAAGACATGCTAATATATCAGGGTTCCGAATCTGATACGCCTTTAATGTATTGAGGCTACTACACGCAGTGCCGGCGGTAGTGCCGCCGGGTTTATGCCGAGTGGATGTGCCGCCAGCATATGCAATTACAAGCCGCCAAGCATCATTCCGGTTGTGACAGTCGTGTAGTAAGTATTACTAACTAGTATCGGAAACAAACTGACGCCGGCATGCCGCGAGACCCACCGGCACAAGCCGGCGGCCATGCCGGCGCGTCGTTTGTGCGGCAAGTCCGCCGGCAGGAATACCCGGCGGCAATACCGGCGATCGGGCCGCCGGTACTACCGCCGGCATTGTATGTAATAGCCTTTAGTTAAATAATTGCACAAGTTGTTGTTCGATTTTGCTCTAATTATTTTCCTAATGAATGTTTCATGCTCTAATAACATGTAACAATTCAAGTCTCTACGTCTAATACCGGAGCCAGATATAGTTTCATTTGAATGATCATCTAGTGTGGCCTGGTACTGTGTAACTGCGCAAAGTTTTGTAGTACTTTGTAGTCTTCAAGGACAAAAATGTACAAACACTTTGAGCTGTCTGGCTCCGGCATTATAATAGCGAAACTATTTTCTTCCTTATAGGACCACGGAACCCTAAAAACATTAACATATATCACATTTCAAAACGTTAATATTGTAGAACAACGTTATTATCATAAGAATTATAATATTATTCCTAATAATCGATTTTATCTCGTAGAAAACTATAGGAAACCCTGCTGAGATATTGTATTACGAAATGACTCATCTTCCATGGAATGTTCTACCTGTCAGTAGTTGTTTGTTTGTTTAAAGTTAGAGCCTTTAATGTCTTTATTCATTCCAATCCCTGTCGTAATGGTAGGTAGACACTTGGAATTGCCCCTTGTCATATATAAAAACTAGCGGACCCGGCAGACGACGTCCTGCCCGAGCATTGGCTTGCCTACTATTGAATATGCGCGATCGTTATATGAAATATTTAATTTCCAATAATTAATATTATAGAAAAAAATTGTTGTTTAACGTTTGAATTGGCTTACTCCTTCTATTGAATAACAAAACATGGCGCCATCTATTGGTCGCTTACCCCACCGAACGCTTTGCTCCTGCATTTTACACCCTTTTATATATATTTTTTAGATTTACAATTCCGTAACACATTATTTTTATCTATCTCGTAAGTTTTAGCCAGCGCACGCAATGTAAGCGCACAGAAATACTTTTTTAAGACATCACATTACTATATGAATCACTCTACTCTGGAGAAAACAGCATTATTTTAGTATTTTTTGAGTTTATCGCGAATAGACAGACAGACACGGCGGAAGACTTTCTTTTATAACATGTAAAGATCATTATATAATAGTGGACGAGCAACAAATTTTCTAATTATTGCTATCGATACCATTTGCCAAAAAAAATCTTCCTGAGTGCACCCCTATCCTTAATAAAATATCTATAATTTGTCTCATTACCTGCAAAAGAGACAAGTTATATCATAACGTGGTAAAAAATGAAGTCACTTCCCACCGTTGTACGCGCAGAACTTTCAAACTAGGCAACGGATTTTAATGCGGTTTTTACCAATAAACAGAGCAATTCAAGGGAGAAAGTTTATATCTACAATACAATTATGTTATAGAAGATAAAAGGCGAGAATTTCAATGATTTGTAACGAAATGTCGTAAAAATCGTATTTTTGTGCGCTTGAGTCGCGTGCACTGGCTGAATCTTACGAAATAGAACAAAATAATGTACTACGGAATTGTATATCTTAAAAAGATCTATAATAACTTGCGCCAAGGCATATCTCTTAAGTATAACCAACAGGGACCATTTTTATCTTTTACATATTACAAAAAAATAATTCACGAAGCTATTTTAAAAAATATAGTTGTAATGTATTGTAAATGACAACAACCAGTTCGAGCAAAGGTTTATTTCCAACTGCAGTTACATTTCCTTTAATTATTTAGTTTATTCAGTGACACTCATTCGAACCAACGTTCGCCAACGTCCATACCACGTTGAATACACCGGTTCTCGTCCTATCACCGAAGTTAAGCAACGTCGGGCGCGGTCAGTACTTGGATGTTAAAGTCGTCCCGGTGAGAACTGTAGACGCACGATTGCCGATGAGGAGGGTTCCACGGACGGGGCTCCCCGCTGCCCCTTCCATCGGCCGATGTCAAATGGAGCCCAAAAGGGCCAAAAGGCCAAAGCGCGCTCCCAAATTCAAAGTTTACGAGTGAGACTACCGTTACGTACTACGTTGAAATATTACTCGTCCTATAGCCTATTAGCCGAGGGTCACCGCTGAATGTTCAAGGACAGCTCGGCAGCTGCCCTCGGCCCGGAGGAGAAGAGAGCGAGAAATGGTTGAGCGCTTTGATAACGTAAGAGAGAGCTGTAATTTGGGTAAAGAAATGCAGGTACGGAGGCCGGTAGGGGCTAGTACTCGGTAAGTATAGGATCTTATCGGTATTACGGAGCATAGATTGTCACATACTCTAAAAACTTCCATCACGTGACCCTCTTATCGGTCAACAGGCGTATTAATCAAAATAACAGCTTAATGTGTTTTTGCACTAATGTCGTAAATATTACGTTTATGAGTGAAATTTCAATAGATTAGATAGTATTTGCGATTCTGGCGAAGTGACAACTTCTTTAGCTGTGGACGCGTTGTAACCCCTGGGAGGGCATCCGAAGGTTTATGTGTATGCGAATCATCTGTACTTACATATAATAAAAACGTTGAAATTCTAAATCTGTACATCAAAAATTAAAAAAAAACAATAACTAGGATATTAAATACGAGCAAAAAAAGTAATAATACTACTTTCGAAAATCTTGTCTGTTTGTCTGTAACATGTTTCTCTATTCCCTAGTAACGTAAAAACTATTGGCACAATTAAAAAACTAATAACTGTGAATTATTAAACTATATTTCGAGTAAAATTTAGTTTTTGTTTCATTAAAATTTTGTCCATTATACCAAAATTATTTTCAGGTTAAGCCATTCTTAGTAACCCAACAACATGGTTTCGTGCGTAAAAGGTCTACAATAACTAACCTTTTAGAATATAGTGATTATATTTACAATGCTTTCGAGAAAAGGGCTCAAGTTGATAGTGTATATACAGATTTCCGAAAGGCATTCGATACTGTAAGCCATAGGATTTTGCATAAGAAGCTAGCTGCAATGGGTATTCATGGCAATTTATTAAGATGGATAATCTCATACTTAAGAAACAGATCCCAAATTGTTGTTCTAGACGGATTTACATCGACACCTTTTCCAGTCACATCAGGTGTACCCCAAGGCTCTCTACTAGGTCCTTTGTTATTTTTAATATTTATAAATGACATTGTAGAACAATTTACCAGCAACTGTCTCCTCTACGCGGATGACCTAAAGTTATTTACAGTTATCAATGACATACAAGACTGTATGAAACTACAGTCAGACGTGGAGGCACTTGAAAGTTGGTGCCGCGATAATGCCATGACGCTGAATATTAAAAAATGCTTCGCAATATCATTCACCTTAAAACCCAATATCATATCCTATAATTATCAAATAAACCATCAAACTATTAACAGAAAGACCGAAGCTATGGACTTAGGCATAATTTTTGATGCGTCAATGTCATTTATCCCGCACATAAATAAAATTATACTACGTGCTAACAGCATCTCAGGGTTTATTTTGAGAATATCTAAGAATTTTAAAAACCCCATCACTCATGTCTTACTTTATAATCGCATGGTAAGAAGTGTACTTGAATATGGATCCATTGTATGGTCCCCGTATTATAAGGTGCACGCTGATAATATTGAGAAGGTACAACAGCGATTTTTACGTACGCTGTCTTTTAAATTTCATTTGAAGTTTACCTTAAGTGACTATCCCTCTCGGTTAAAGCATTTTAAAGTATTTTCATTATCAAAAAGGCGCGATATTGCATGCATGTTATTTCTTTATAAAAATTTTTTAATTTATTTATTAACTTAACATGGCGCCAAGCTAGTGCATTAACACATACATATCTGAATCTTAAATTTAGTGTCAATATTAAAGTTTTAAGGAAAAACCAACAAAGATATCATATATGTATGTATACTATTTAATTTTAGTAATTAATCAATTTAATCCCTATTTGTTTTAATTTATGCCTGATTCCATTAGCTTTTACCTAACCGTGTTGATAAATTATTTAAAAATATACTTATATACAATATGCATATGACATATTATATGTGGGTTTAAATGTTTTAAAGCACAACACGGTATGTGGGTCACTGAGAAATACAAAGAAGGGAGTACATCATTTTCCAAGAAGTCAAACGCAAGTGCAAGTGGAAAGCAAAAGCGGTCTTTAACACGCAAGCTTTATAGACCAGGAGACAGTTGTATTTATTATAGACCTTTTTCAGCTGAGTAAAGGTTTCCCCCAATATATATTTAATAATAATAATTGCATAATTGTAACTATTCATTACGTACTTGTATATATAAAAAATAATCCATATATATCTCGGTCACGCTACAAACGAGAAACGACTGGCAGAATTTAGGATTTTAGAAAGTATTCAATGGGTCCATACCCATGGAATACCCATCCTGAAGCTCCCTGTTTTAGTATTTACTGGTAGGGCTTTTAAAATATAAGTCTTTTCAAAGTTTCTGAAGTGACAACGAGAATATTGGACATATCGAAAAAAAGGTAATGAGTACAATTTATCTCTTTATTTTTAACCGACTTCAAAAAAAGGAGGAGATTATAATCTCTCGCATCGCACCCGATAAGCATTTGTGTCTTCATAGAATTTCAAAACACAACAGTACTGAAAAAGGTTTCACTTCAGAAAAATTTGTGCAAATATATTTTACCATTGACTCCCGGCCTATGATCAGGCATTCCATGTAACCAGTTTGCAGTGAGCGTCAGCCCAAGGTCACGATGAGAACACAAACGGATATCGTTCTCAAAACGGCTCAACTGTTTGCATGTTGTTACGTTAATCGATTCTCCAGAGACCGCGATAATGAATGGCTGTGATAACAGAAAAAAATAACGGCTACATATACTGTGTTTAGTAGGTTATGTAGTTTTGTACGTACGCATGTTTTTTACGTCTTATTAGGTAGTTTTTTTTTCATATTACAAATAATACATATATAGGACTTTAATATGACACACGGACGTCTGTTCCGAAGGTAGACAACTTAGTGTCTGTGTTATAGGTAACAGACGCCTAGTATACACAAATATATTTTTTTTGTAGAAATATATAATACATCCAGATTCGTGAGGGGAATCGAACCCATGACCACCGGAGCGGAAGGCAGGGTTACTGCCTACTGCGCCAACGGACCAGTCATATCTCGATGAAGTCGGGGCTTAATCGAGGACCTGAAGGGCTTCAGTCTGTCAGTGGCTAACGACGCTTCTAGTACGATAATTAGATTTAGCTTCTAACCTTACACTTAATAATGTGTAAGAAATCCCGTTTTAAAGTGTAAATCGCTGCACCAATTTCGATGGATTTCAGTGTAGAGATAGATTGGACCTTGAAGAAGGACATAGGCTACTCTCCTTCGTGAAAATGAAGTTTGAAAGGGGTGTTACAGGGGTTGAAAGTTTGCGTAAAATTCCAAGAAAACAAGGCGGAAAAAGTCCCTTGTTGAAGCTAGTAATGCTATGTGTTCCTGTTGGAGCTGGATTCTTTAACAACACTTAAAGAAATCAGCTCAAACAGGAACATTCCTCATCAGATTTAGGTATAACGTTACCCTTCACTATCGCATTAAGTCTAGGTAAATTCTGTTTGATTCTAATATTGCTAATAGAGAATTTAGTAGTTTTTGATAAATCAAGGTTTTTTATCAGGTTGTAAAGGGGTTTCCCTGGTATACCTCGCTACCACTTTTACTGCATAGGAACTCCTAATTTAAATTGTTTTGCTTATTTAAGTTATTCAATTGAAGTAATTGATTTTATTTTTGTAGGTTTATGTGATCTTAAGTCTGGTCACCAACACTGGCACTGGCAGCACTGCCAGTGTTCCCTCCCCTGCCAAGTCAAATCCGGTCTTGAATGATCCTACTAGTGCGGCTTTAGATGTTTTACTTCACGCCCGCTAAGAACGATTTTTTGATAGCGCCAGATTAGGGAAGGCAATTGACTCTCGCAAGTTTATACGCTTACGAATTTGCGGGAAACAGCTAGTTTTATTTAAACCAACGAAACTTTAATCCAATTGAAAATAAATTAAAAAATATTTGTCAGTACTTTCAGTAGTACATAAATTTGAAATTACTAAAAATTTTGTTACTGCCTTTGCATCATAAAAGAAAGATCTCATAAAATTCTGCAGGTAAACAATGCAATGTCAGATAAGGTGAGGCAGCTACTTTTATTAGCTTTCCTCTATAACAAAAAAACTACTTTACCAAGCCGTACTAACTGCACAAAAAGATATAAATGTTATTTTAGTGTAGTTATGTCATAATAATAGCAATAGACAAAACAAGAGTTTTTTATACCTACCCGCTATAAAACAAAATGACAACCTTTTAAACGCCAATAAATATTTATCGTCATTATTATTTTTCAAAAATGTCTAAAATTAATTTTGTTGATGGAAGATATTTACAAGTTTCTTTTTTTTGTAACTTGTTATGCGGTGGCAAATTTTGCTATATGTATTTATTCTTTTTTCAATAAGGTCTAAAATACATTTTGTTGCCGAAATATTTTCTAGAAGAAAATAGTCTAAATCATTTTGTTATAACTTAATTGTTAAGCAGCGGCAAATTCTGCTATACGTACGTTGTACAGTCAGGACATCTAAAATGAAGGAAGATATTAATCGTGAATTTAAGCAAAACTTATTTTTGTGCAATACTAAATAAGGGCTTTCGATTTAATATTTTCTTGGATAATATTAGTAGTATTCTTTTATTTATTCAGGAATCGTAGTATGATAGATATGATCAATTCCTAAAAATCGGTTACATGAAAAGATGATAATTATACAGTTTGACTACTTTTCCCAAAAATGCATTTTTTTGTGTTTTTTCTTTTCGAAGTTGTTGCTTGCACTCTGAGTGATATTCTGTTGGGGGAGGTTGACATGTTTTTTTGTAACTTTTTCGAGTTATTAATGCTACAATACAATATTGGAGTATATCTACGTTACTGTTAACATTATATACACACACATAGACGTGAATTTCTGTTAAAAAAAAACGCGCAGCTAGTTTCGCGCAGAGTGTCACACAAAAATATGCATTTTTGGGAAAAGTAACCAAACTGCATAATTACTATGACGATATTTTCCTTGGTAACGGTACCAATCAAAAATTTTAAAAAAGTAGAAAAAAATATTCACACAAACATAAAATGTGTTATCATAATTACCTGTGCAGTCCTTTAACAATTTTCCACTGTTTATATTAAGCTTATTACTCTTTGACTTGACTAATGTCTAGTCAAAGAGTTGAAATCTTATTCCATCCGGAATTATGTGTAAAAAATCTATCACAACCGTAATTTTTATATTATTAATTGTGTTTATAACTTTTCCATTTACGTTCTAAAAGACGTTTCTGAAACATTTTTTTTTACCAGCGGTATCACAAATTTTTACCATTTTTAACTTCTCGACTAGACTAATACCTCAAACGTGTCTAAACTTTTTAAAACAGTTTTTTAATGGGCGTTATAGACTTTAATGTTCTTGTTCACATGTATACCAAGGCTTCACAAAACTTTTAGCAAAATCTCAAACGCAATACCTGTGTCAACACATAGACAAAAAAAAATGTAAAGTACGCATAGAGTCCGTGTCTTTTCAAAACTGAAGCGAGACGACGGCTATGATTAACCGTCTCTACCATGTAAGTATGTAGTATCAATTCCCGTTGTAACTTATATTTTTCGTCCTAATAAAACTATCGAATTACAATACTATCAGCTCCTGGGATCTGACTCCCCTACAGCTTTCATGTGCGCAGTATGTATAAGAAGGTATTCCCGATGTCTCAAGTTAAAGGGATTTGTCAAAACAACGCAGCGGAGTCCCCATCCATGTCGGCGTGCTCACAAAGATTTACGAGCATTATTTGTAACTTTTCACCCAAAATACTTCATTTTAACATCCCATTTTGGGGTAAATTTTGTATTTAGTGCCCCTCACTACAGTAATTAGCATAAATTTTGGTTAACAGTTTTACAGTTTCGTAGACTAGAGTATTCGGCAGACCCTGAATTAACCAACCCTTCTTTCAAAATGTTGGACAAAGCACGAAAGGTTTTATGAAATAAAAAATTCAAAAGAAACGATTAAAAAACTAGGATTAATTTATATTAGCAACGATACCTGTCAGTTTCAATTTTAATAATTCTGGAACTCATTCTGATACGAGTATAAAAAATTCATTCAAATGATACCCACCTTTTATTTTACGTGTTGTAATGTAGCTTATGTAAAAAAGAATAATATACATATTTTGTCCATAAACCCTATAAATGCTTTATAAATTTTATACATTCAAAACAGTTATTACAGTTCTAGTGAACTCAAAGCGAATATTTGCTACCATAGTTGAATATAACAATGCTATATTAAGTTTGGCTGATATTACAAGGAATAACTCAGGGTAATTTAATCCTTCATTTAGCAAAAAGTTAAGGGGTCCACAAAAAAAATCCTCTAAATTAAATAAAACCAATGCGGAAGAAATCACAGTAATTCAGGTAAGTGGAGAAGAATAACATAGTGGTTTTCCAGTAAGCGGCACAGTGAATATAATATACAAAGCCCTATAGCTTCATTGAAAGCGGAGTTGACAGGCTTTTAGCTTGTTTCACACTTGAGCTACTTCCATGCATGGGTGTGCTTGTGTTAACATCTTAAAATGTGGGACGTTCTTATTTAAATAAGTATTGGCAGGCGTTCGTACTATGCACTAGCTCGAATTTTCAGGAATAATCGGATGTCTCGGTAAGTATGTTATAAAAGTACTTACATATTGTTTTCTTCTATATTCGAATCTATACTATCAATATATACTTCGAACTTATCGATCCTTAACAATATTACTAATACTATCGATCTATACTTCGAATCTATACTAACGTTAGTCGCATGCCCATTTAAACCAGATCGCAGCGCCAGATGCCAGTTATAATGCAATCTGCACTATTCTAGACTTAATCACAGTGTCAAAATTTCATAATAATGGGTTTAGCCTTTTAAAATACTATAGGAAACCTCCATTTGGTTGTATCGCTGAGTAATCCGGCTGAAACCGTGAAGCAACAAAACCATTAATCCTTTATTAATTCATGCCGGGCTTAGTGTCTATTTTTAGTAAATATTAAATAGTCAATATTCATATTTTCAACGTTATGGCTACGTACAAAAGCGTGAGGCAGGGTCATATGTCTCTACGTGAGTGATGTTCGCATTTATCGGGGTCCGCAGGTGCCCCCATTGCTATACGTCAGGGCTACGCAGCACTAGCTTAGTTTGAGCCATTAATTTATATTTGGAAATTTATGACCGCGCAAAGTAACATACGATAACCGTATATTATTGCTTTACGACAGGACCTTTGCATTCACCGAGCAGATAGCTTGCGTATTTCAAATACAGGCGACGTGGTTTATATCTATCGAGAGCTAACATCAGAGTTCTCGATGTATACAATAGAAATGAATCTAGGGAATTACAGCTCCTGTGGGAAGGCACACCAAGGTGGATGTTTTCGGCGAGGAATGAAAGGTGGGAGCGTAGTTCGAGATGCTCAACCACTGGAAAGGAAGATCTTTGTGCCAGGTCTATAGTTGGAGTTGACTGGAGCAGCCGCGCCTCGGAAGGTCTATACGAGTATATAGTAATCGTAAGTAGAAGCTTCGCTAGTGTGAGTTGGTTTGTATGAAGATTTTCAGTGTTTGTATTGCAGTGGTTGTCATTCGTACAGCGCCATCTAGTTTGCTTTGGTGTAACCTTTTCCCACTCGACATTATTGCCATCTCTTCGGGTTGCAGCATCACACCGATTTTCCCTCGTATTCATTCGCGGATTAAAGCAAAGTAGTTTAGCTTCTCATGCATAAATCACTATTGCCTATGAGTCTGCTGGCACGAATTAAAAACGAGAGGTGTCAAAACGAAAATTCTCATTCTTAATGTGCAGCTGAGTATTTGGAGAAATACTCGTCTTACTCGCATGGTGTTGTGTTCCTACTAATGAGTGGGGTTGATAGAACTCTTTATAAAGATTAGGGACTAGTTTGGCCACGCGAGAGTAAATATATTCCTTACTAGTTGTTTCCCGCAATATCGTCCGTGTAAAATTAAACGTGCCAAAGCCCTTAGTCCTTCTCAATCGGGTCCTATCGAAAAATTCGTACTTAGTAGATGCCTACTAACTATTAACTACGCTATTGTACGTCCCATGATTTTCAAGATTTCGTGATAGGTGACCTTTAATTTAATTATATATTTATCTCTATCTATAGGCTACGTTATAGCTGTCTATCATAATTCTTGGAAGTATATTTACGCGTCCTGATCATAATTGCACTCGGGTTAACTAAATGTGACTCAGGTAAACTGTGAAGTTAATATACCGTGTTCGGAAACTTATATTTATACTTCCAGACAATAGCTTCTTGCCAATTTTCATTATTCTAGGTCAACGGACAGTACCTATAATGTAATAAAACGCATAGGTTTTATTCCCCTTTTGAGTATAGGAAATATGACATAAATGGCCATATCTTTTGATTGCCTACACTTAAAAGGGTATTTTTACAGCTTTGAAGGATCGCAGACCCCAGTATTTGAGTATTTATTATTTAGTATATATATTAGACTTTCAAAAGAGCTTCTAAAACTCTACTTGAATAAAATATCATTTGAATTAATTTCAACTTAGGAGTTCTAGGCGTTCCTGAGGAAAAGGGCCTTGACAGACAGACAGGCGAAGTAAGTGAAGTGAAGTGCTTGTTTCCTTTAGAAGTACAGAACTCTAAAATCTACAATTAATCACAAGATTATATTGTGTTCAACGTCTGTTACCCAAAATATCATATAGACAAGAAACATTAACGTTGTTTGAAGTCACTCCGTTTTTGCAAGTATTAACAGTACCGCTGGGTCGCAGTTTCGGGTGGATTTTATATGTGACTTTAGTAACTTGGGGCAGGACCGAATAATAAACTTGAGCAGTAAATTTGCTATTTCTCAACTACTGCCTCTGTCCCTAAGAAGCCACAAAGTTTAACTACGAAGGCATTTTCTCATTAAAGTTACTGTTTCGCTTTTATTAGTTAGAAGACATTCGTTAGTTTAAGAAGTACATGATTATATATTTTTTATCCCACTGCTGGGCAAAGTCCTCTTCTGTCTCCAACCACACCTTCCTATCCTGGGTTACTCGAATCCCTTTCTTTCAAGATAGCATTATTTTAAAAAAAACATTAATTACATTTATTAAGTTTTTTTATACGATCAAAAGACTTTCATACATATATATTTAATGTCATTGAATTTGTGATGGTCGTAGCTTAAACAGTGGTTGGCATTTGAGTCGATCGCTATGTTAAGCAGTTCTTATCGCGGCCAATTTAACACTGATTTTCAAATATTCGCCCTCATTCGTGTTTCGGAAGACGCGTAAAATAGTAGATCCCAATAACGTCACTAAGTGACATTAGTCGTGAGATTGTGGAGATTCAGGTGATGATAACAGACGGCAGAAGGTGTTCTAACTCGCGCCACAGCCAAATCCTCTGTAATTTAAGCGGACCCTAGTACTGACCCGGTATATCGCTAAATATGAGAAAAAGATGGGGACTAGCTACAGATACCATAGACACCATAAACAACTGGTAAGTGTACAGATATATGGACTTTGAGAAATAACTGATTGATGTGCATACTTTTGTCTTTAACACGGAGCATAAAAAATGATCACTGGCACTCCGGGAGTACGTCGGTAACGGCGACGTCAAAGTCAAGCGTTCGGTGAGGATAACGTGAGTTTCACGCTATATTTGCTATTATGCGTATGCATTTTTTCTGGGCGATGAATAGGTCGTTAACGTCTGTGCTGTTTCCCCATAAAATTTTAACAGTTTTAGAGCTGACTGGGTTACTTTGTTCCCGATTGTTGATGGGTTTTGATGTAAAAGTCAAAAGGAATGGCTTCGGAAGTATCATTGCTTCACCGATTGGAGTGATGAGTGATTCAAAGGTTTGAAGCATGGCTGTCGACGCGGTACGAGTATTAGTAAACTTGATTTAGGTGCTGGCTACTGGGTTGAGGGAAACTTGTAACAAGCTCTAGAGGTTGCCTTAGATCAACCCTATGTGATAGACACAGAACAAATTTTGTGTCTTTTGTATTATAACCAAGGACATGTTCCGATATACACTGCAAGTATACTGCCGCAGTACCGTATGCAAATATATGATGTCATAAATAGTCGCCATTGTTGTGCTGTGAGCACTGGCACAATCGAGCTACAGTGCTCTCATTACTTTGATCACGTAATCAATCAAAAACCGAACGTCTCTAGTTAAAAAAATTTAAGAATTAAACATTATTATATTATTAAAAAATCATGAACGAACACAAATCGTGGATTTGTAAAATTTAAAAAGTGCAAACGAAATAATTGAATGGGGATGTCAGTGTACTGGAGCGCGTTTCCTTTTAAAGTGTAACCAGTATAGCAAACGAAGAAGGAACATCGTACAGTACCGTATACCGTGTAGAGTATACAAAATTGACGTCTCAGCTTACAGTGCCCGCAGTATATATCGGAACATACACCAAATATCAATATTCCATGGTAATATGCTCTAGCTTTCGCAACCTCCAAATTGATACAACTTAGATTAAATAACTATAAATGTTGTGAGGTACTGTAAATATTAATGAGGCAGGTTTATTTAAATTAATTATAACTAATCTAGTGTACAGCACAGGCTCTAAAATCTTATCTCCTTTTTGCATATTATGTCCTTTCTGTAGACAATTTTAATTTATTTATACAGAAATAAAATTGATACAACATAAGTCCTACCTTGCATTTTTGGTTCTCCAGACATCATTACCGACATTTTACATTACTCTAAATTTATAATGAGTAAAACACGAGGAGGTATATCTCAGTTTGTTACTTTTCTAAACTTGATTATTTGGAGCCAACGAAAAATTTGTATTCAATCCATTCCTAGGCCAAATTCTGACATTTCCATCGAAAAATTGTTAAAAGCCAAGCGGAAAACTGACAGTGATTCTTTCTTGATGTGACTAATATGAATTGCGGAAGATTTACTCCCGCCGTTGTAGAAGAAAACCATTTAAGAGGTTGGCTGGTTGTAAAGAGCTGTCATTATTTGAAAATCGAACAATAATGAGACGTTTCACTTAAGCATGTCACATTACAGCAAATTATAAACGTTTTAACATAATCAGACATTAAATTTCCAGCTAATTTTACATCTAAATATGACATCTGCAAAATCGCAGAAGGATAAACCACGTAAGTTTAAAAACATATTATTCGACTCAATTATTCGGCTTAGATACGTAGAGATTAGAGTTAAACCAACATCTCTCTACAATCTACTCCCCCAAGTAATATATTAATGAAATAAATAAATAATAATAAATATATAGGACTATATGACACACGAGGGCTGTTACTAAATGCCTGTGTTATAGGTAACAGCAGCCTGTTATACATAAATATTTTTTATTGGACATATATAAATATATTACACCCGTACTCGAGGCGGGAATCGTACCCACGACCCCCAAAGTAAGGCAGGGTCACTGCCCACTGCGCCAAAGGAGCATTCATAGTTAATTATTCGCAAAAATGACGAAACGAATGTAGGAAGAGCTACAAAAGAAGAAAAAAATTAAAAAGAACATAAGGGCCTTCCCTTGTTGTTGTTACCAGTGGATTTTAAAATAGCGTCCCTTTTTATTTTTGAAGGAGGTTTTCTTTTTATTTAAAAATAATTTCTAGACAAATATTAAAGATCGTTCTCGTGCACCCTTAAACAAGACTTGGTGTTCCCGTTCGCGGCTGGCACCACCATAAAGCTACTGCGGCTTAATAGAGATGATATTCTAATTATTATATATATGTGCGAGCTCTTTATTTTTTGGCTGAGAAAGATTGCAAAGAGGCACACAGCCTGCCGTAATCAGTTACCGAAGTATATGCTTAAAAATACACGTTTGTCTCTTGTTATACAAAAATAAATAATGAAACAGACACATTTAATTCAAGTATCTTATTTTTCTTGCCGTTTCAATGATAAAACTGTAGGTATATTTAACGTGGTTCTTTATTTATTATGTTTGTAATATAATATGGTTAGGCCCTATATTTTCGAAGCCCAAAACGAGGCGACATTAATAGCCCGATTTGAGGTGGTCATTAAGCACTCGTGCATGTAGGTGGACTTTTGGGGCACGCAGGGCACGACATAAGGCGAGTAAGTATCAGAAGTAACTTATATAAAAAATAAATCAAAGTTATCTACTGCAGCGTGTATTTTGCATTAAAAAATCCAATATCTATAAATCCTTGACCGCTTTTGCGCTCATTATAATGGTATCGCACCGCTTCGTGTTTGATTCCAATCCACGATCCACCGCAGATTATTTACATTTACAATTCAATATACAATGTTGCGTTGATGCAGTTTTATTGCATACTTCTGTACTAACGACGTACCAACAGATTTTGTAATAACTCTGTGAAACAACCGTACATTTTGAGGTTTCTCTACAACGTGTGCCTTTCAAATGGATGTCGATATTAAGAGTCGGTGTCCAAAACATATTCCGCATGTTTGTTATCCTTCAGTATACTACATTAAATAGCAAAAAAAAATAGTCACTAAAAAGGAAAACTTTTATTTTGAATTGAGAAAGGCACTGACTACAAATGATCACATCTCTATTTCTAAAAATAGCCTCTAATAATCTTATATATTAATACGTGAAGCAAAAACTTTAGGTAATATGTTACAAAAATTGCGTGATCAGAGGAGTATAAAATTTTACACAGTTGTAGTTCATATGGAGGAAAGCGTACAAATGGTAATATATTTATAAAATATGAATTATTAATAGATTAAATTAATCAAATAAAATTGAATGCACACGAATGCCAAACGATTTACAGCATTTACACACACATTTTTATTGGTAGAGGTCAACGCGTAATCGTGACAACCGTAGATATGTTATATAAATTATCCAATTTTATTTTTCTGTGAATAGGATACAATATATGTCGTTGTACGCAAGAGGTTTTGTAGGCAAATTTCTACCAGACGGCGATCAGAAATTATATTTAAAGGCCTATCATAGATCACATTTGACAGAATGATGGAATTAAAAATTATTTTGCTTTACCTATAAACACACGAAATAGTAACAACATTACTGCTAAAGTGGTATCCATTTTAAGCGTTAATTATTTAAAATCATACGTATACGATGTCACATAACACACATAATTTATGTTATAAAATACATTAACATGTCTTCGTGTCAAAGATAATCATTCTTGGAACGCTAATTTAATTTTAAGGCTTAGTTCAGATTGACGTTATATCATTACTTCAACTATTTATCTCGGACTAATTACAATATCTGTAAGGGAATATTAAATTATATTATAGTATATTGAAACTTTACGAAGTTATCAGATCTATTGTTATAAACCTAATTCCTGGAGCTAACGTTACACCTGCTCAAACTATTAAAACATTAAAACCTAAATACCCAAATTCAAATGAAAAAAGCATTTATCAAGTAGACATTCGTAAATTTACTGAAGAAGAAGGAAAAGAGTGTGTCAAAGTAGAACATACCCTATGTATGTCCTACTTAAAAGAGAACAATTGCAAAATTTGCTCTACATTTTAACCAACAGTAATGAAAGAAGGGAAGGCTTGTAAAGAAGACCAATATGCTTCCGTAATTTATTTTTTGATTGTTTTTATGGTGACAATTAGAAAATAGATTTTTTTCCTTATGAAAATTATATTATTAGGAATTACCTGAAAAGCGGTGTGATTCGAACATTTTGAGGTTCAGGAGAACTAGCAATGGATATTTCAGATGGAGATGGTGACACTGTAATGCTTGGTGTGCGCGGAGCAGTACCCAACTCTATACTAGGAGCTTCTTGAACTGGCATTTTTAGTACAGCGTCTACATGGTAATTTTATGAGCTTAATTATTTTCTTAATATTCCTTTAATAGGTTTCTTATCCTGTTAACCAAGCTGAAATGTAGTTTTATGCAGTATATATTGTCGTAATTGTTTAAGTAAAATAACTGTGACAATATATATTGCAGAATCAAGCACACTTCTTTAAATAAAAAACCGTGAAAGCTTATTTGTGTTAACATTTTTATGTCACTATAAAATTTGTTTACGCAATTTATTGGGTAAAAATACAAATTATTTAGCTGTTTTGATAAATAATGTAAATATAGAATGTTATATTTATATTTGAAGATAATTTTTACATGAATGAGTTATTGTAATTTGAATGTGATTGTATTATTTAAATATATTTGATAATGTTATTTAAATTTACCTACCAGTAAGTCAAACCAATAACAATTACAGCACAGAAATTAGACAGTTACTTGTTTCTAATAGCAACAGCCAGAATATGTTTTACTTGTTTGTACTCTTTTAAGGAAAATAGAGTATTTTTTAGTTGAGAGGAATTTTCTTGAATTGTAGTTGATTTATAATGATTAAATATTTAGGTAGTACGATATAAAATTTAATACAAATTATACAGCATAAATAAAGATACATTTTTATAATGTAAGTATTTTATATTTCCACTAACCACAAGATCTTTTGTCACATGCATATGCACAAGGCATCTGCATAAATTTATCATTTATATACAAAATAATATTCATAATATATTCAGAAAAAAATAAGTTTTTTAAATAATTCAAATATCTATGTGATGAATCCTGTATTCTTTATCTGTGTTATTAATTTATATCGCTTCTATACATATTTTGTAAAGTACACTTTACGATATTAATATCAATTTTCAATTATTTGTATTTAGAAAAAATATATAATAAATGATTATTCATTATATCAAATCATTACTGACTATTTATTTTAGCCTACATCCAACGTTCACATCATTAGATGATTTTATTGTCTACGGTTAAATGTAATATTTTGCCGCCAATAATTTGACAAGTACCAACTGTACTTAACGAAAGTTTTTATTTTACCATTAGAAAATTAAGAAATAAGAATATACTTTTAATTTGTCTGCATATATAACATTTACTAACTATAAATTTGTTTTTTAACTTTTCCTTTATTAGCTTTCTTTTGCTAACAATATGCAAGAAGAAAATGGTTTAAATATGTCACATGAAGAATATCAATACTTAAATCTTGTGAAGACAATAATTGAAAAAGGTTTGAGTTTTATTATATTACTGCGTTGATAACTAGATTTATGGCAGAAATGAAACATAGGTGTAATTAGAATAGTTCAAAATCCATACACAAAAAAAGAAAACTGAATTGGAAGTTAAGTTTGGCAAAGATTTATTTGATTGAAATAACTCTATTAAATATTTGTGACTTAACATAAGTCATCAATTTTCTGAATTAACCTCTAACATTATCGCTATAATGCAAGTAACTTAAAGATACTCTAATAATGTCACTTGTTTTCTCCTTCATAAAAGCAACATTATTTCAAATTCCAGGAGATAAAAGAATAGATAGAACTGGTGTTGGGACCTTATCAATATTAGGAGCAATGCAAAGGTATTCTTTATCTAATAGAACATTGCCATTGTTGACAACAAAGCGTGTTTTCGTAAGAGGTGTTATAGAAGAATTGCTGTGGATGATATCTGGTTCTACAAATAGTAAAGACTTAGCTGACAAAGGAGTACATATCTGGGATGCAAATGGATCTAGAGCATTCCTTGATAATCTCGGATTTACAGATCGTGAAGAAGGTAAGGGTTGAATTTTACTGAAAGTAAAAAAAACGGCAAATGTGAGTTAGATCCGCACACTAAGGGTTACCTTACTGTCACATAATGCTTTGCCTGGTTATTTTAACATTTATACTTTTCCTGATATTTCTAATATTTTGATAAAACTACAAATTTATGGTTTATGGACATTTTCTTATACTTGTACTTCCAGTAAGTTTTCTTGCCAAATTTCATGATTCTATGTACAGGAGTTCCCTATGGGTTTTGATTTTTAGAGGGTTGATTTTTCAGTTTCAAGGGAACACAGACCTTAGTATTAGCTATTAAATACTTAGTAGCATTATAGCAACTAAATACTTCTACGCATTTCTGAGAAAAGGGGCTTGACGGACAGATTTACAGACAGATAGACAAATAAACACACAGATAGACAAAGTGATGCAACAATAAATTTACAGTTTTCAGAGTTTCAGAGTCATGATTCTAGGTAAACAAGTACCTTATAGGTTAATTCCTTTTGATTGTGTAATATGGCATAAATAGCCATATGTTTAGATTGTCCCCACATGCAGTTGATTTTCGCACAAGTTCAAGGGAACCAGATCTCAGTATATAGTATTCATTTCAAGTTTATAGCTCTATGCTTTTCTGAGATAAAAGGCCTTGACAGACAGACGGACAACGATGATCCTATATGGATTCCTTTTTTTCCTTTATAGGTATGGAACCTTAAAAATGAATTTTAAGAGGATGTATCATTTTTCTTACAATATTTTTAACTTATTTATTTTTAGGTGACCTTGGACCTGTTTATGGTTTTCAGTGGCGACATAGTGGAGCAAAATATATAGATGCAAAGACAGACTACAAAGATCAAGGCATTGATCAACTTCAAAATGTTATTAACACAATCAAGTAATTATTACTAATTCTTCTTTAATTCACTCAAAAACTTTCAACTTTAAAAGTATTTAACTTCTTTAACATAGATCTATGAAAACATTTACTGGACATATAAAAAAATTTCAACTGTACTTTTTTTAAAGGATTAAAACTGTGCTAGTAATTAAAAATTGTCATTTAAATTTAGGGACAGTCAATATATTTGCCTGAAAAATAAACACCTAATTCTATAAATTATACAAACTTGTCTATCAAAATATGTTAAATTCAATTTAAATATTTTGATATTTATCAGTTGTTTGTATTTCTGAATTTGTTTTCAATCATAAAAGGTGTAGATAGAAACTTGACTAATAAGATAACAATATAATAACTGCTTCACTGAAACAGTTCAACCATTGTGAATTCTGTTTGTTTTGTTTTATTCCCCTAATTTCCAGAAAGGGTTAAAAGAAAAGAAAGAAAATTAAAAGTTTATATAGAATTGCTTTAAATAAATAGTGTTAGCACTAGTAGTAGACATTTTGTTTGATGCATCATGCAAAATTATTGTTTCATAAAACATCCTAGCAGTCAGTTTAGCATTTTATGATAAAAACATCAATGAAATTGGTTAATAGCAGACAAG